>CM051243.1:36558180-36761299 GCA_027917425.1 Gastrophryne carolinensis | reverse complement strand
CGCCTCCTGTTCTCTCCCCTCTTTCCCACTGTGCTGCCTCCTGTTCTCTCCCCTCTTTCCCACTGTGGCGCCTCCTCCTGTTCTCTCCCCTCTTTCCCGCTGTAGTGCCTCCTGTTCTCTCCCCTCTTTCCCGCTGTAGTGCCTCCTGTTATCTCCCCTCTTTCCCACTGTGCTGCCTCCTGTTCTCTCCCCTCTTTCCTGCTTTGCTGCCTCCTGTTCTCTTCCCTCTTTCCCACTGTGCTGCCTCCTGTTCTCTTCGCTCTTTCCCACTGTGATGCCTCCTGTTCTCTCCCCTCTTTCCCACTGTGGCGCCTCCTCCTGTTCTCTCCCCTCTTTTCCGCTGTGCTGCCTCCTGTTCTCTCCCCTCTTTCCCGCTGTAGTGCCTCCTGTTCTCTCCCCTCTTTCCCGCTGTAGTGCCTCCTGTTGTCTCCCCTCTTTCCCACTGTGCTGCCTCCTGTTCTCTCCCCTCTTTCCCACTGTGCTGCCTCCTGTTCTCTCCCCTCTTTCCCACTGTGCTGCCTCCTGTTCTCTCCCCTCTTTCCCGTTGTAGTGCCTCCTGTTCTCTCCCCTCTTTCCCGCTGTGCTGCCTCCTGTTCTCTCCCCTCTTTCCCGCTGTTGTGCCTCCTGTTCTCTCCCCTCTTTCCCGCTGTGCTGCCTCCTGTTCTCTCCCCTCTTTCCCACTGTGCTGCCTCCTGTTCTCTCCCCTCTTTCCTGCTGTGCTGCCTCCTGTTCTCTCCCCTCTTTCCCACTGTGCTGCCTCCTGTTCTTTCCCCTCTTTCCCGCTGTGCTGCCTCCTGTTCTCTCCCCTCTTTCCCGCTGTGGCGCCTCCTCCTGTTCTTTCCCCTCTTTCCCGCTGTGCTGCCTCCTGTTCTCTCCCCTCTTTCCCACTGTGCTGCCTCCTGTTCTTTCCCCTCTTTCCCGCTGTTGTGCCTCCTGCTCTCTCCCCTCTTTCCCGCTGTGCTGCCTCCTGTTCTCTCCCCTCCTTCCCGCTGTTGTGCCTCCTGTTCTCTCCCCTCTTTCCCGCTGTGCTGCCTCCTGTTCTCTCCCCTCTTTCCCACTGTGCTGCCTCCTGTTCTCTCCCCTCTTTCCTGCTGTGCTGCCTCCTGTTCTCTCCCCTCTTTCCCACTGTGCTGCCTCCTGTTCTTTCCCCTTTCCCGCTGTGCTGCCTGCTGTTCTCTCCCCTCTTTCCCGCTGCGCTGCCTCCTGTTCTCTCCCCTTTCCCACTGTGCTGCCTCCTGTTCTTTCCCCTCTTTCCCGCTGTTGTGCCTCCTGTTCTCTCCCCTCTTTCCCGCTGTTGTGCCTCCTGTTCTCTCCCCTCTTTCCCGCTGTTGTGCCTCCTGTTCTCTCCCCTCTTTCCCGCTGTTGTGCCTCCTGTTCTCTCCCCTCTTTCCCGCTGTGGCGCCTCCTCCTGTTCTCTCCCCTCTTTCCCGCTGTGCTGCCTCCTGTTCTCTCCCCTCTTTCCCACTGTGCTGCCTCCTGTTCTCTCCCCTCTTTCCCACTGTGGTGCCTCCTCCTGTTCTCTCCCCTTTCCCACTGTGGTGCCTCCTGTTCTCTCCCCTCTTTCCCACTGTGGTGCCTCCTCCTGTTCTCTCCCCTTTCCCACTGTGCTGCCTCCTGTTCTCTCCCCTCTTTCCCGCTGTGGTGCCTCCTCCTGTTCTCACCCCTCTTTCCCACTGTGGTGCCTCCTCCTGTTCTCTCCCCTTTCCCACTGTGCTGCCTCCTGTTCTCTCCCCTCTTTCCCGCTGTGGTGCCTCCTCCTGTTCTCTCCCCTCTTTCCCACTGTGGTGCCTCCTCCTGTTCTCTCCCCTTTCCCACTGTGGTGCCTCCTGTTCTCTCCTCTCTTTCCCACTATGTTGCCTCCTGTTCTCTCCCCTTTTCCCCGCTGTGTCTCCTCCTGTTCTCTACCCTCTTTCCAGCTGTGATGCCTCCTGTTCTTTCCCCTCTTTCCCGCCTCCTGTTCTCTCCCCTCTTTCCCACTGTGCTGCCTCCTGTTCTCTCCCCTTTCCCGCTGTGCTGCCTCCTGTTCTCTCCCCTCTTTCCTGCTTTGCCGCCTCCTGTTCTCTCCCCTCTTTCCCACTGTGCTGCCTCCTGTTCTCTCCCCTCTTTCCCACTGTGGCGCCTCCTCCTGTTCTCTCCCCTCTTTCCCGCTGTAGTGCCTCCTGTTCTCTCCCCTCTTTCCCGCTGTAGTGCCTCCTGTTATCTCCCCTCTTTACCACTGTGCTGCCTCCTGTTCTCTCCCCTCTTTCCCACTGTGCTGCCTCCTGTTCTCTCCCCTCTTTCCCACTGTGCTGCCTCCTGTTCTCTCCCCTCTTTCCCGCTGTGCTGCCTCCTGTTCTCTCCCCTCTTTCCTGCTTTGCCGCCTCCTGTTCTCTCCCCTCTTTCCCACTGTGCTGCCTCCTGTTCTCTCCCCTCTTTCCCACTGTGGCGCCTCCTCCTGTTCTCTCCCCTCTTTCCCGCTGTAGTGCCTCCTGTTCTCTCCCCTCTTTCCCGCTGTAGTGCCTCCTGTTATCTCCCCTCTTTCCCACTGTGCTGCCTCCTGTTCTCTCCCCTCTTTCCTGCTTTGCTGCCTCCTGTTCTCTTCCCTCTTTCCCACTGTGCTGCCTCCTGTTCTCTTCCCTCTTTCCCACTGTGATGCCTCCTGTTCTCTCCCCTCTTTCCCACTGTGGCGCCTCCTCCTGTTCTCTCCCCTCTTTTCCGCTGTGCTGCCTCCTGTTCTCTCCCCTCTTTCCCGCTGTAGTGCCTCCTGTTTCCTCCCCTCTTTCCCGCTGTAGTGCCTCCTGTTGTCTCCCCTCTTTCCCACTGTGCTGCCTCCTGTTCTCTCCCCTCTTTCCCACTGTGCTGCCTCCTGTTCTCTCCCCTCTTTCCCACTGTGCTGCCTCCTGTTCTCTCCCCTCTTTCCCGCTGTAGTGCCTCCTGTTCTCTCCCCTCTTTCCCGCTGTGCTGCCTCCTGTTCTCTCCCCTCTTTCCCACTGTTGTGCCTCCTGTTCTCTCCCCTCTTTCCCGCTGTGCTGCCTCCTGTTCTCTCCCCTCTTTCCCGCTGTAGTGCCTCCTGTTTTCTCCCCTCTTTCCCGCTGTAGTGCCTCCTGTTGTCTCCCCTCTTTCCCACTGTGCTGCCTCCTGTTCTCTCCCCTCTTTCCCGCTGTAGTGCCTCCTGTTTTCTCCCCTCTTTCCCGCTGTAGTGCCTCCTGTTGTCTCCCCTCTTTCCCACTGTGCTGCCTCCTGTTCTCTCCCCTCTTTCCCACTGTGCTGCCTCCTGTTCTCTCCCCTCTTTCCCACTGTGCTGCCTCCTGTTCTCTCCCCTCTTTCCCGCTGTAGTGCCTCCTGTTCTCTCCCCTCTTTCCCGCTGTGCTGCCTCCTGTTCTCTCCCCTCTTCCCACTGTTGTGCCTCCTGTTCTCTCCCCTCTTTCCCGCTGTGCTGCCTCCTGTTCTCTCCCCTCTTTCCCGTTGTAGTGCCTCCTGTTCTCTCCCCTCTTTCCTGCTGTGCTGCCTCCTGTTCTCTCCCCTCTTTCCCGCTGTGGCGCCTCCTCCTGTTCTTTCCCCTCTTTCCCGCTGTGCTGCCTCCTGTTCTCTCCCCTTTCCCGCTGTGCTGCCTCCTGTTCTCTCCCCTCTTTCCCACTGTGCTGCCTCCTGTTCTCTCCCCTCTTTCCTGCTGTGCTGCCTCCTGTTCTCTCCCCTCTTTCGCGCTGTGGCGCCTCCTCCTGTTCTTTCCCCTCTTTCCCGCTGTGCTGCCTCCTGTTCTCTCCCCTTTCCCGCTGTGCTGCCTCCTGTTCTCTCCCCTCTTTCCCACTGTGCTGCCTCCTGTTCTTTCCCCTCTTTCCCGCTGTTGTGCCTCCTGTTCTCTCCCCTCTTTCCCGCTGTGCTGCCTCCTGTTCTCTCCCCTCTTTCCCGCTGTTGTGCCTCCTGTTCTCTCCCCTCTTTCCCGCTGTGCTGCCTCCTGTTCTCTCCCCTCTTTCCCACTGTGCTGCCTCCTGTTCTCTCCCCTCTTTCCTGCTGTGCTGCCTCCTGTTCTCTCCCCTCTTTCCCGCTGTTGTGCCTCCTGTTCTCTCCCCTCTTTCCCGCTGTGCTGCCTCCTGTTCTTTCCCCTTTCCCGCTGTGCTGCCTGCTGTTCTCTCCCCTCTTTCCCGCTGTGCTGCCTCCTGTTCTCTCCCCTTTCCCACTGTGCTGCCTCCTGTTCTTTCCCCTCTTTCCCACTGTTGTGCCTCCTGTTCTCTCCCCTCTTTCCCGCTGTGCTGCCTCCTGTTCTCTCCCCTCTTTCCCACTGTGCTGCCTCCTGTTCTCTCCCCTCTTTCCCGCTGTGCTGCCTCCTGTTCTCTCCCCTCTTTCCCACTGTGCTGCCTCCTGTTCTCTCCCCTCTTTCCCGCTGTTGTGCCTCCTGTTCTCTTCCCTCTTTCCCACTGTGCTGCCTCCTGTTCTCTCCCCTCTTTCCCACTGTGCTGCCTCCTGTTCTCTCCCCTCTTTCCCGCTGTTGTGCCTCCTGTTCTCTTCCCTCTTTCCCACTGTGCTGCCTCCTGTTCTCTCCCCTCTTTCCCACTGTTGTGCCTCCTGTTCTCTTCCCTCTTTCCCGCTGTGGCGCCTCCTCCTGTTCTCTCCCCTTTCCCGCCTCCTGTTCTCTCCCCTCTTTCCTGCTGTGCTGCCCATTCCTGTCCCCCATTCCCAGTTCCAGGCCTGTATACTGTGTATTTCACGTGGAGAGCTGCACGTGTGTCTGTTCTTTGATCCTTCTCTCCTCCGTGCTCTTGGATTTATTAGGAGCAGATTGAAGAGGGCGGAGTCCCGCGCATGTGGCGGCGATATTGGGCGCCGTTATTTCTTGGCGCCATTTTATGTCTGCAGAGAAAAATAATTCCACATTGTCCAAAAATCCTCTGCTGATCGCCACACGTCAAGACAGAGGATCATGGGAATGGCTGCAAAGCCCAGAGAGGACAAAGGGAAGAAATCTCATTGGAGGGATGCTCTGATTCACCTTCCCTGCTATTGGCCAATTATCTCACGTATTCCAGGTAGGAGGGGCCGGGCATAACGAGCGGTAGCAGCAGTGCTCATGCCGCCATAGCAGTATAGGACTCACATGCTTTTTAATAGGCCACACACCTGCCCGCAGGGGCATCCCAAACACAATAAACCTTCATTGCAGCTCTGTGCCAGGAAGGCTCCTGCTCCACACACCATCAGTGAGCCCTGCATTAGAGAGATGCTCACTATTTACCAGCAGAGCTTCCTCTGATGGGGGACAGGAAACTAACCTCAACCACCCATGCCATCATTAAGCCCTACATTAGTAATGGTGAATGGCCGTCATGTGGGGAGTTGGCGGCTTTGACACTGTAGGTGTGAAAGTGGAGGTGAGCGATGTCGGGCTTCTGGGATAACCCAACATCTCAGGGTGTAGCACCCGGTCCCAAACCAATACCCCCCCCCCAGCATGTGATGTGTTAGCATTGCCTCCATAAATTGCCTCCAACTGGGGCAGTTGTGGCCTAGAGGTAAGGGAGCGGACTTGCAACCGGAGGTTAGCAGGTTCAAATCCTGGTCCAGGGACATGACTGAAGAGCTCTTGAGCAAGGCACCTAACCCCCCCAACTGATCCCCGGGCGCCGTAATTAGGGCAGCCCACCGCTCCGGCCATGTGTACACTCCCTGCACGGATGGGTTAAATGTGGAGGACGAATTCCTATGTGTGCGCAAGCATACAATGGCCATCTATGCATTAAAAAAAAAAAAAAAAAAAATCGGGGGGAGTACTTTCTAAGAGGAATAATCTATCAATGTGCTAAAATCATTCAACATCAGCAAATCTTCTATCATCTCAATGTAAAGCATGCATTAAACTTACTATAGCAGCTCCTCTGCAAGACATCCATAAACCTGAAGGGGGCGCTCAGAGCCCAATGATGTTCAATGATTTTAGCACAAAGTTTGTCAGAGCTGACCATCCAAGCTGTGCTAAAATCTTTCGTCATCAGCTGCTGTAGAGATCAATGTGTAACATTTAAAGAGGACCTCTACCTTGCAATCCAAATCCTTTGTTATCTTCTCCATCACTGGGGGGGGGGGGGGGGGGGGCACAGAAACAGCAGCAGATGCGGCTCCACCACTGGAGGGCCTGTCTGTTTCTGGTAAGTAATCCCAACGTTTCGGGGCAGATAGCATCCAGCCATTAGAAAAGAACTGCCCTGTCCCGCGCCTGACTGCAAAGAGGCCCCGACCTGGAACAGGACTGAGACACATTTAAAGAGGAACTAAAGTCAGGTCAGCCAATGAGAGTGTGAGAAGTGTGTGGCGAGGTCTCAGATTTGGTGTCTCAACATGCGTTCGCCCCCATCATAAACTCCCTGCACACGCTAACCCTGCAACTAGTTATAAACCAAGGCAACTGTGTTTACTAGTCACCCGACTGGTGCTCATGAATCAAGGCAACTGGACTGGTTGTATTTTTATTTAGTCACATGACCCATCTTTTTGGGGTGTGCGAGCGGTGCAACAGGCCACCATCACAGTCTGTCTAAGAGGGAGACACCATTCACCCTACAGAGAGAGCTCCCTGCTGGCTCAGCAGGCCTCTTAGTCACATTCTCTCCTTAACACAATCCCTCCATCTTTCTTTCTACTTTACGTGATCCCCCAGCTTTCTCTTTTACATGATCCCCATCTTTCTTATTACCTGATCTCTCATCTTTCTCTTTTACATGACCCCTGCATCGCTCTCTCTCTTTTATATGATCTATCCATCTTTCTTTCTCTTTTGCATGACCCTCCCATCTTTCTCTTTTACATGATCCCTCCATCTTTCTCTCTCTTTTACATGATCCTCCCATCTTTCTCTTTTACATGATCCCTCCATCTTTCTCTTTTACATGATCTCTCCATCTTTCTCTCTTTTTTACATGACCCCCCATCTTTCTTTCTTTTATATAATCCATCCATTCATCTTTCTCTTTTACATGATCCATCCATCTTTCTCTTTTACATGATCCTCCCATTTTTCTCTTTTACATGATCCCTCCATCTTTGTCTCTTTTTTACATGACCCCCCCCCCCATCTTTCTCTCTTTTATATAATCCATCCATTCATCTTTCTCTCTCTTTTACATGATCCATTCATCTTTCTCTTTTACATGATTCCTCCATCTTTCTTTCTCTTTTACATGATCCCCCATCTCCCTCTCTCTCTCTAGTTTACATGATCCCTCCATCTTTCTCTCTCTTTTACATGATCCCTCCATCTTTCTCTCTCTTTTACATGATCCCTCCATCTTTCTCTCTCTTTTACATGACCCCCATCTTTCTCTTGTACATGATTCCTCCATCTCTTTCTTTCACATGATTCCTCCATCTTTTATTTCTCTTTTACATGATCCCTCCATCTTTCTCTTTACCCCCCCCATATTTCTCTCTCTTTTACACGATCCCTCCATCTCTCTCTCTTTTACATGATCCCTCCATCTCTCTTTTAGATGATCCCCCATCTTTCTCTCTCTTTTACATGATCCCTCCATCTTTCTCTCTCTTTTACACGATCCCTCCATCTTTCTCTCTCTTTTACATGATCCCTCCATCTTTCTCTCTCTTTTACATGATCCCTCCATCTTTCTCTCTCTTTTACATGCCCCCCATCTTTCTCTTGTACATGATTCCTCCATCTCTTTCTTTCACATGATTCCTCCATCTTTTATTTCTCTTTTACATGATCCCTCCATCTTTCTCTTTACCCCCCCCCCATATTTCTCTCTCTTTTACACGATCCCTCCATCTCTCTCTTTTACACTCCCCCTCCATATTTCTCACTCTTTTACATGATCCCTCCATCTCTCTCTTTTAGATGATCCCCCATCTTTCTCTCTCTTTTACATGATCCCTCCATCTTTCTCTTTTACACCCCCCCCCATCTTTATCTCTTTTACATGATCCCTCCATCTCTCTTTTATTTCTCTTTTACATGATCCCTCCATCTTTCTTTTTTACATCCCCCCATCTTTCTCTCTCTTTTACACGATCCCTCTATCTCTCTTTTACACTCCCCCTCCATATTTCTCTTTTACATGATCCCCCCATCTCTCTCTTTTAGATGATCCCTCCATCTTCCTCTCTCTTTTACATGATCCCTCCATCTTTCTTTTTTACATCCCCCCATCTTTCTCTCTCTTTTACACGATCCCTCTATCTCTCTTTTACACTCCCCCTCCATATTTCTCTTTTACATGATCCCCCCATCTCTCTCTTTTAGATGATCCCTCCATCTTTCTCTCTCTTTTACATGATCCCTCCATCTTTTATTTCTCTTTTACATGATCCCTCCATCTCTCTTTGATCCATGATCCTTCAATCTTTCTCCTTTACATTATTTCTATGACTGTCTCTCTTCAATGTGATCTCTCCAAGGTCCCTCCACCTTTTTTATTTTCCCTTCCACCTTCCTGTCTTCCATCCACTTCCTCTTCAGTCTGGGTCTGATTCCCAGAATGCTCTGGGTGATGGCTCCTGTCTCTGGGAGATGAAAGGGCTCCTGATAAGAGATATTCCAATGGCTGGGATTCCTGGATGGTTGGGGGACATGAAAGAGCCAAGATAACCCGCATTGTGCCTGAGCCCAGTCACCAGCCCTGGAATCATGGGGGGGGGGGGGGGGGGGCAATGAATGTGGAAGAAAGAGAGAAATATGGCGGAATGTGGGAAAGAGAAAAAGGTGGAGGGAATGTGGGAAAGAAAGAACAATGGAGGGAATGTGGGAAAGAAAGAACAATGGAGGGAATGTGGGAAAAAGAGAAAGATGGAGGGAATGTGGGAAAGAAAGAACAATGGAGGGAATGTGGGAAAAAGAGAAAGATGGAGGGAATGTGGGAAAAAGAGAAAGATGGAGGGAATGTGGGAAAGAAAGAACGATGGAGGGAATGTGGGAAAGAAAGAAAGATGGAGGGAATGTGGGAAAAAGAGAAAGATGGAGGGAATGTGGGAAAGATAGAATGATGGAGGGAATGTGGGAAAGAAAGAACGATGGAGGGAATGTGGGAAAGAGAGAAAGATGGAGGGAATGTGGGAAAGAAAGAACGATGGAGGGAATGTGGGAAAGAAAGAACGATGGAGGGAATGTGGGAAAGAAAGAAAGATGGAGGGAATGTGGGAAAGAGAAAGATGGAGGGAATGTGCGAAAAAGAGAAAGATGGAAGGAATGTGGAAAAGAAAGAAATATGGAGGAAATGTGAAAAAGAGAGAAAGATGGATGGAATGTGGAAAAGAGAGACAGATGGAAGGAATGTGGAAAAGAGAGAAAGGTGGAGGGAGTGTGGAAAAGAGAGAAAGATGGAGGGAATGCAGAAAAGAGAGAAAGATGGAGGGAATGTGGAAAAGAAAGATGGAGGGAATGTGGAATAGAGAGAAAGATGGAGGAAGTGTGGAATAGAGAGAAAGATGAAGGAAATGTGGAAAATAAAGAAATATGGAGGAAATGTGAAAAAGAGAGAAAGATGGAAGGAATGTGGAAAAGAGAGAAATGTGGAGGGAATGCAGAAAAGAGAGAAAGATGGAGGAAATGTGGAAAAGAAAGATGGAGGGAATGTGGAATAGAGAGAAAGATGAATGAAATGTGGAAAATAAAGAAATATGGAGGAAATGTGGAAAAGAGAGACAGATGGAAGGAATGTGGAAAAGAGAGAAAGGTGGAGGGAGTGTGGAAAAGAGAGAAAGATGGAGGGAATGCAGAAAAGAGAGAAAGATGGAGGGAATGTGGAAAAGAGAGAAAGATTGAGGGATTGTGGAAAAGAGAAAGGTGGAGGGAGTGTGGAAAAGAGAGAAAGATGGAGGGAATGCAGAAAAGAGAGAAAAATAGAGGGAATGTGGAAAAGAGAGAAAGATGGAGGGATTGTGGAAAAGAGAGAAAGATGGAGGGAATGTGGAAAAGAGAGAGAAAGATAGAGGGAATGTGGAAAAGAGAGAAAGATTGAGGGATTGTGGAAAAGAGAGAAAGGTGGAGGGAGTGTGGAAAAGAGAGAAAGATGGAGGGAATGCAGAAAAGAGAGAAAGATAGAGGGAATGTGGAAAAGAGAGAAAGATGGAGGGACTGTAGGAAAGAGAGAAAGATGGAGGGAATGTGGAAAAGAGAGAAAGATGGAGGAAATGTGGAAAATAAAGAAATATGGAGGAAATATGGAAAAGATAGGAAGATGGAGGGAATGTGGAAAAGAGAGAAAGATAGAGAGACTGTGGAAAGGAGAGAGAAAGATGGAGGGAATGTGTAAAAGAAAGATGGAGGGAATGTGGGAAAGAGAGAAAGATGGAGGGAATGTGGAAAAGAGAGCATTGCTTTGTGGCCCGGTACCAGGATGGATGATGATGGCGGCATCATGAGCAGTAGCGGCAGGCAGGGCTCAGGCCAGGTCAGGGGGCAGGAGAGGGGTCACTGGCAGAAGCCATAACAGAGGCCGGCCACTCCCCTCCCGATGGATGATTCATGTGGGAAGTATGGAGGAGACATGGGAAAAGCTGGAGAGGGGCGCGCACACATCAATCACACACAGCCACCAATTAGGCTGCAGCAGATGCCAGACCCCCATCTTTGTTCTGCAGACACCTCATGCTGATCTCCCCATACAGAACCTTACCCAGCAGCCATTTGACTGCACATGTCACTGATGTTGCTCCTGGAGCCCGGCTTATCTACTCATCCTACAGGGACCTGGGTTCTGTGTGGCTTACATAGGTGACAGTTTTCCCAGTCTTTAGAACATAACTGTAGTAATAAATCAAGTCAACAGAACTTGCTGTATTTTTCCAGTTGCCTTGATGTATTGCTACAGACAGACTATGGCAGGGGGCAGGAGAGCCTTCAATGTCTGGCCTTATGTTTCTTTGGTGAAAACAATTCCAACAAGCCACGCCCCTTGTTTTTAAAAGCCACACCCACTTATTTCTTCCATCGTGCCTCATTTCTCTGTTACTTGATGAGATCTGTCAAACTAAACAGGTAATGACTGCTTGAACTGCCCCAGAACAGCCCTCGCCCTCAGAGCTCACACTCTAATGCCCCCTCCACACTCACACACTGATATTATACATTTATATAGCGCTGACATATACCACAGCGCTGTACAGAGAACACAGAAGTGGTCACATGACTCCCTGTCCCTCAGAGCTCACACTCTAATGTCCCCTCCACACTCACACACTGTTATTATACATTTATATAGCACTAACATATACCACAGCTCTGTACATAGAAGCAGTCACGACTCCCTGTCCCTCAGAGCTCACACTCTAATGTCCCATCCACACTCACACACTGTTATTATACATTTATATAGCGCTGACATATACCACAGCGCTGTACAGAGCACATAGAAGTAGTCACATGACTCCCTGTTCCTCAGAGCTCACACTCTAATATACACATATGGTGAGATGGGGAGGAAGCGGCACAGACAGGATGGCCATAGAGATGGCAGTGATAGGGGGTGAGGCAGGTTCCTATTGGCTGGTTGGGGGGGGGGGGTGATTGGTGTAATCTGTGGCTGATGACATCAATAATGAGATGTGTCCGGGCTAATAATGAGGCAGCTGTGATGTCACGCTGAGGTCATCTGCGGTTTCCTCGGCTCTATCAGATATGAGTGGGGTATGAAGCACATTACCACAATTATCTGCAGACAGTGTACATGAGAGCTGCTGATAGGCTGAGATAAGAGCCAATGGGAAGCCTCTGAAGTCTGGATGTTGGGGTGAGGATGGATAATATGTGACTCCTGCTGCTTCCCACCTATAGATAACAAAGCTCCATCTGATGGGGGACAGGAAACACACTTCATCTCCCCCCACACACCATCAGTGAGCCCTGCATTAGAGAGATACTCACCTTTTCCTAGCAGAGCTCCTTCTGATGGGGGACAGGAAACAAACTTGATGGGGAACAGGAAACCAACTTCATCTCCCCTGGCCAGTGCAGGGGGAGAGCTCTCCAAGCTTTCATACAGGCCAGTGCAGGGGAGAGCTCTCCAAGCTTTCATACAGGCCAGTGCAGGGGAGAGCTCTCCAAGCTTTCATACAGGCCAGTGCAGGGGAGAGCTCTCCAAGCTTTCATACAGGCCAGTGCAGGGGAGAGCTCTCCAAGCTTTCATACTGGCCAGTGCAGTGGAGAGCTCTCCAAGCTTTCATACAGGCCAGTGCAAGGGGAGAGCTCTCCAAACTTTCATACAGGCCAGTGCAAGGGGAGAGCTCTCCAAGCTTTCATACAGGCCAGTGCAAGGGGAGAGCTCTCCAAACTTTCATACAGGCCAGTGCAGGGGGAGAGCTCTCCAAACTTTCATACTGGCCAGTGCAGGGGGAGAGCTCTCCAAGCTTTCATACAGGCCAGTGCAGGGGGGCAGCTCTCCAAGCTTTCATACTGGCCAGTGCAGGGGGGAGAGCTCTCAAAGCTTTCATACTGGCCAGTGCAGGAGGCGAGCTCTCCAAGCTTTCATACTGGCCAGTGCAGGGGAGAGCTCTCCAAGCTTTCATACAGGCCAGTGCAGGGGGAGAGCTCTCCAATATTTATTACTGGTCAGTGCAGGGGGAGAGCTCTCCAAGCTTTCATACTGGCCAGTGCAGGGGAGAGCTCTCCAAGCTTTCATACTGGCCAGTGCAGGGGGAGAGCTCTCCAAACTTTCATACAGGCCAGTGCAGGGGTGAGCTCTCCAAGCTTTCATACTGGCCAGTGCAGGGGGAGAGCTCTCCAAGCTTTCATACTGGCCAGTGCAGGGGGGCAGCTCTCCAAGCTTTCATACTTGCCAGTGCAGGGGGAGAGCTCTCCAAACTTTCATACAGGCCAGTGCAGGGGTGAGCTCTCCAAGCTTTCATACTGGCCAGTGCAGGGGGAGAGCTCTCCAAGCTTTCATACTGGCCAGTGCAGGGGAGAGCTCTCCAAGCTTTCATGCTGGCCAGTGCAGGGGGGAGAGCTCTCCAAGCTTTCATACTGGCCAGTGCAGGGGTGAGCTCTCCAAGCTTTCATACTGGCCAGTGCAGGGGGAGAGCTCTCCAAGCTTTCATACTGGCCAGTGCAGGGGGGCAGCTCTCCAAGCTTTCATACTTGCCAGTGCAGGGGGAGAGCTCTCCAAGCTTTCATACTGGCCAGTGCAGGGGGAGAGCTCTCCAAGCTTTCATACTTGCCAGTGCAGGAGGAGAGCTCTCCAAGCTTTCATACTGGTCAGTGCAGGGGGAGAGCTCTCCAAGCTTTCATACAGGCCAGTGCAGGGGAGAGCTCTCCAAGCTTTCATACTGGCCAGTGCAGGGGAGAGCTCTCCAAGCTTTCATACTTGCCAGTGCAGGGGGAGAGCTCTCCAAGCTTTCATACTGGCCAGTGCAGGGGAGAGCTCTCCAAGCTTTCATACAGGCCAGTGCAGGGGAGAGCTCTCCAAGCTTTCATACAGGCCAGTGCAGGGGAGAGCTCTCCAAGCTTTCATACAGGCCAGTGCAGGGGAGAGCTCTCCAAGCTTTCATACTGGCCAGTGCAGGAGAGAGCTCTCCAATATTTATTACTGGTCAGTGCAGGGGAGAGCTCTACAAGCTTTCATACTGGCCAGTGCAGGGGAGAGCTCTCCAAGCTTTCATACAGGCCAGTGCAGTGGAGAGCTCTCCAAGCTTTCATACAGGCCAGTGCAAGGGGAGAGCTCTCCAAACTTTCATACAGGCCAGTGCAAGGGGAGAGCTCTCCAAGCTTTCATACAGGCCAGTGCAAGGGGAGAGCTCTCCAAACTTTCATACAGGCCAGTGCAGGGGAAGAGCTCTCCAAACTTTCATACTGGCCAGTGCAGGGGGAGAGCTCTCCAAGCTTTCATACAGGCCAGTGCAGGGGGGCAGCTCTCCAAGCTTTCATTCTGGCCAGTGCAGGGGGGCAGCTCTCCAAGCTTTCATACTGGCCAGTGCAGGGGGAGAGCTCTCCAATATTTATTACTGGCCAGTGCAGGGGGAGAGCTCTCAAAGCTTTCATACTGGCCAGTGCAGGAGGCGAGCTCTCCAAGCTTTCATACTGGCCAGTGCAGGGGAGAGCTCTCCAAGCTTTCATACAGGCCAGTGCAGGGGGAGAGCTCTCCAATATTTATTACTGGTCAGTGCAGGGGGAGAGCTCTCCAAGCTTTCATACTGGCCAGTGCAGGGGAGAGCTCTCCAAGCTTTCATACTGGCCAGTGCAGGGGGGCAGCTCTCCAAGCTTTCATACTTGCCAGTGCAGGGGGAGAGCTCTCCAAACTTTCATACAGGCCAGTGCAGGGGTGAGCTCTCCAAGCTTTCATACTGGCCAGTGCAGGGGGAGAGCTCTCCAAGCTTTCATACTGGCCAGTGCAGGGGAGAGCTCTCCAAGCTTTCATGCTGGCCAGTGCAGGGGGGAGAGCTCTCCAAGCTTTCATACTGGCCAGTGCAGGGGGAGAGTTCTCCAAGCTTTCATACTGGCCAGTGCAGGGGGAGAGCTCTCCAAGCTTTCATACTGGCCAGTGCAGGGGGGCAGCTCTCCAAGCTTTCATACTGGCCAGTGCAGGGGGAGAGCTCTCCAAGCTTTCATACTGGCCAGTGCAGGGGGGCAGCTCTCCAAGCTTTCATACTTGCCAGTGCAGGGGGAGAGCTCTCCAAGCTTTCATACTTGCCAGTGCAGGGGGAGAGCTCTCCAAGCTTTCATACTGGCCAGTGCAGGGGGGCAGCTCTCCAAGCTTTCATACTTGCCAGTGCAGGGGGAGAGCTCTCCAAGCTTTCATACTTGCCAGTGCAGGGGGAGAGCTCTCCAAGCTTTCATACTTGCCAGTGCAGGGGGAGAGCTCTCCAAGCTTTCATACTGGCCAGTGCAGGGGGGCAGCTCTCCAAGCTTTCATACTTGCCAGTGCAGGGGGAGAGCTCTCCAAGCTTTCATACTGGCCAGTGCAGGGGGAGAGCTCTCCAAGCTTTCATACTTGCCAGTGCAGGAGGAGAGCTCTCCAAGCTTTCATACTGGTCAGTGCAGGGGGAGAGCTCTCCAAGCTTTCATACAGGCCAGTGCAGGGGGAGAGCTCTCCAAGCTTTCATACTTGCCAGTGCAGGGGGAGAGCTCTCCAAGCTTTCATACTTGCCAGTGCAGGGGGAGAGCTCTCCAAGCTTTCATACTGGCCAGTGCAGGGGAGAGCTCTCCAAGCTTTCATACTTGCCAGTGCAGGGGAGAGCTCTCCAAGCTTTCATACAGGCCAGTGCAGGGGGAGAGCTCTCCAAGCTTTCATACAGGCAGTGCAGGGGGAGAGCTCTCCAAGCTTTCATACTGGCCAGTGCAGGGGAGAGCTCTCCAAGCTTTCATGCTGGCCAGTGCAGGGGGGAGAGCTCTCCAAGCTTTCATACTGGCCAGTGCAGGGGGAGAGCTCTCCAAGCTTTCATACAGGCCAGTGCAGGGGGGAGAGCTCTCCAAGCTTTCATACAGGCCAGTGCAGGGGAGAGCTCTCCAAGCTTTCATACAGGCCAGTGCAGGGGAGAGCTCTCCAAGCTTTCATACAGGCCAGTGCAGGAGGAGAGCTCTCCAAGCTTTCATACAGGCCAGTGCAGGGGAGAGCTCTCCAAGCTTTCATACAGGCCAGTGCAGGGGAGAGCTCTCCAAGCTTTCATACAGGCCAGTGCAGGGGAGAGCTCTCCAAACTTTCATACTGGCCAGTGCAGGGGGAGAGCTCTCCAAGCTTTCATACAGGCCAGTGCAGGGGGAGAGCTCTCCAAGCTTTCATACTGGCCAGTGCAGGGGGAGAGCTCTCCAAGCTTTCATACTGGCCAGTGCAGGGGGGCAGCTCTCCAAGCTTTCATACAGGCCAGTGCAGGGGGGCAGCTCTCCAAGCTTTCATACTGGCCAGTGCAGGGGGGCAGCTCTCCAAGCTTTCATACTGGCCAGTGCAGGGGGGAGAGCTCTCAAAGCTTTCATACAGGCCAGTGCAGGAGGCGAGCTCTCCAAGCTTTCATACTGGCCAGTGCAGGGGAGAGCTCTCCAAGCTTTCATACAGGCCAGTGCAGGGGGAGAGCTCTCCAATATTTATTACTGGTCAGTGCAGGGGGAGAGCTCTCCAAGCTTTCATACTGGCCAGTGCAGGGGAGAGCTCTCCAAGCTTTCATACTGGCCAGTGCAGGGGGGCAGCTCTCCAAGCTTTCATACTTGCCAGTGCAGGGGGAGAGCTCTCCAAACTTTCATACAGGCCAGTGCAGGGGGAGAGCTCTCCAATATTTATTACAGGCCAGTGCAGGGGGAGAGCTCTCCAATATTTATTACTGGTCAGTGCAGGGGGGGAGCTCTCCAAGCTTTCATACTGGCCAGTGCAGGGGAGAGCTCTCCAAGCTTTCATACTGGCCAGTGCAGGGGAGAGCTCTCCAAACTTTCATACTGGCCAGTGCAGGGGGAGAGCTCTCCAAACTTTCATACAGGCCAGTGCAGGGGGAGAGCTCTCCAAACTTTCATACTGGCCAGTGCAGGGGGAGAGCTCTCCAAGCTTTCATACAGGCCAGTGCAGGGGGAGAGCTCTCCAAACAGGGGGGTGAGTTATCTTCCTGCGCAGGCTGTGGGTTGGTATTATTAGCGCCGGGAGGCTTCCGCTGTGTGACTCTCCATCCTGCGCCGCCTGTCACCTCGCTGCACCGCACAGCTATCAGCAAAATGCGCCAAACCGCAGCGTGGCCATAACGTACCACTGCAAGGACACGCTGTGCACTGCGAGGACACGCTGCACATCAGCCGGACATACAGCCGTGCCCAATCCACTGCACATGTGGAGGCACCAGCCAGGTAGGCTCTATCCTACAGTGAGCAACTGCGAGTGATACAATGTATCAGTGCGGCTGTGAAGGATCTTCTACATCCAGGTTACTGTATGTGTCCGGTGATAGGTCAGAGCAACTGGTCTTGCTGTGCACTTTGTAACACAGGTTTCAGCACCTTATCAATGCAGCTTGCTCAATGTTACTGGGCTTATGTGTCATGTGGCTACAGAGTGATACAATGTATCAGTGTGTTTGTAAAGGTTCTCATTCATCTAGGTCACAGTCTATCCATGGTGACAGATCAGAGCACTTGGACTTGCTGAGCATTTGTTTGAACACGTTTTAGCCCCTATCAAGGGCAGCTTCCTCCATGTATGGTCATATAACACACTGTAGCTGCAGAGTGATACTGTGTATCAGTGCATCTCTGAAGTTTCTCATCTATTCAGGGCAAGGTCCATCTGGGGTGATAGGTCAAAGCAACTGGGCTTGCTGAGTACATTGTAACACAGATTTCAATGTATGGATGCTGTGTAATCCAGAGGAATGCAATGTGTCCAGACAGACACACTGTAGATGCAGTGATACAATGTATCAGTGTATCTCTGAAGGTTTCTCATCCAGGGTCCATATGTGGTGATTGGCCAGAGCCTCTGGACTTGCTGTGTTTTTCATAGAACACACATCAGCCCCCTAGCAGGACAGCTTTCTCCATGTATGGCTACCGACTGATACAGTGTATCAATGCATCTGTAAAATGCATTCAGGTGAGAGGTCAGAGTATCTGGACTCGCTGTGTCTTTCATATGTATGGCTACTGAGTGATACAATGTATCAGTGCGTCTGTGAAGGATCTCCATCTTCCAGGTCGCTGTATTTCTCTAATGATAAGTCAAAGCTACTGGACTCGCTGTGTTTTATCTCAGCATCAAGGCAGCTTCCTCCATGTAAAGACATTGTGTGATTGGATACACATATAACACACTGCTGTTGTAGAGTGATACAATGTATCAGTGCATCTCCTTCATAGTGACCAGAGTCTATGCTTAGTGACAGATCAGAGCACTTGGACTTGCTAAGTATTTTATTGAACATGTTTCAGCCCCTATCAAGGGCAGCTTCTTCCATGTATGGTCATATAGCACACTGTAGCTGCAGAGTGATACGGTGTATCAGTACATCTCTGAAGTTTTTCATCCATTCAGTTCAGGGTCCTTCTGGGGTGAAAAGTCAGAGCAACTGGACTTGCTGACATTTGATCTCATTATCACTGTAGCTTCCTCCAAATATGGATGTAGTATGATTGGAAGGGGGCCAGCATTGCCATATAGAACACCCTGGCTGCAGAGTGATACAGTGTATCAATGCATCTCTGAAGGTTTTCATCCATTCAGTTCAGGGTCCTTCTGGGGTGAAAAGTCAGAGCAACTGGACTTGCTGACATGTGATCTTATTATCACTGTAGCTTCCTCCAAATATGGATGTAGTATGATTGGAAGGGGGCCAGCATTGCCATATAGAACACCCTGGCTGCAGTGATACAATGTATCAGTGCATACCTCCCAACTTTTCAGGGTGGGAAAGAGGGACATTTCTTTAATTAGGCCATGCCCCCCTCATTGAGGGATGGACAGGAGATAGGGTGTAACAGTTACAATAGAAACACTTTGAACAGGCAAATGAATCATTTATTGATGCGGATCTGCATGTTACACCCCAAAAAGGGACAAATGAGACCAACAAGGGACAGGGGGACATGGACTCAAAAGAGGGACAGTCCCTCCAAATCAGGGACACTTGAGAAGTATGAGGTTCTCATTAATGCAGGTCAGACTCTGTGGTGATTGGTCAGAGCCTCTGGACTTGCTGGATCACGTGTCAGACTCTTAGGAGGGCAGCGTCCTCAATCTATGGATGCCAATCTACTGCTCTGACTGATACAATGTATCAGTGCTTCTGTGAAGTATATCTTTGTATATCTCTAGTGATAGGTCAAAGCAACTGGACTCGCTGTTTTGTTATGGGCAACATTTTATATGATCATCAAGGCAGCTTCCTCCATGTATGGATGTTGTATGATTGGACAGGATACACATACAACACACTAGGGTTGACTCAGAGCCCCTTTCTCGACAATTTTTTGCATTAAAATTTCCATTCTTGTTCATTTTTTCCCCTCATCTAATTCAGCAGAGCCTTTTTTTCCTGTGAGACTTTTTGTGTGAAATTTCATTTTTACATGATTTTTCCTTTGGTAGCAACACCTCCAAAAAAAAAAACGATGAGAAAGGGGCTCTGAATCAACCCTACTGTGCAGAGTGATACAATGTATCAGTGCTCCTGTAAAGTTTCTTATTCATCCAGGTGAGGGAGTATCAGCGGAAAGGTGTATCTAAAGAGGTAGACGAAACAAAAAGGGTGTTGCTCCTCTATCTACTATCCTAGGGATATCCAGATTTGGGATACCCCATAGTTTGAATTGTGTCAAGCCATGTAAGCTCCCCTGCTGTGGGATCCGGGGGGGGGGGGGGGGGTGCGCCTGGCAATCCAGTTCCATTCCAAACTAATTGCAAGGCATAAATATTCACAGTTGGATGAGAGTGTGGAGCAGGTAAGCAACCAGGAGACCCTGGGAATTTCATGCACAGGGGAAAGCCAATTCAGGATGCCCCTGTAAAGCAGACCAAAATCCACATGATCCTATTTAAAGTGGAGCAATGCCCCCCTCCTCCTCCACTTTTAGTCATTTATTATCAGTTGTAGTAGTCAGAGTGACTGGACTTGCTGTGATGTTTGGGATGCCCGGCATGGGACAGGATTACCTGGATGTGATGTGGGTACACACTGCCAGTAAGCGTGTAATTCCAGGCTGGGTGGGGGAGGGGGGAGATTCCTGGAATTGGGATTTCCTGCTGTCACTCATCCTGGAGGTGTGAGGGGGATAATGGACGGGTGTCAGCCTGAGCAACACAAATAAACACGGATAGGGTTACCCGGGTGTCATCACCCTCCTGTTACCATGGCAATCAACCATCACATCACCCACAATATGACCAGCTCTGCACTCACCCATTTGTGGGGCCATTCACTAAACCAGGGCAAGCTTTGTCACGTACCGGGTGAGTTCTCCAAAATAAATGATCCGATAATGATCTGATTGGAAAAATTGTATCAATCCTCTCATTACTGTATACACTTCTCTGCTGATGTAACAGCCAAAGCCCCGCCCCCTTATCCAATCAGCCTTTTCATCATTATTTATTATATCAGTATTATTATTTATTTATAAATAATACCCACTATCCAATCAGAATCCCCAACAGGATTGATATCTGCTAATTATTATTACATAATAATTTTCAGATAGAATTGTGGCATCCCAAATCCAGGGGCAAGCTTTGACTCGATCCTGGAGTCCTAGGGTTTTGGTCCATTTTAAAGTGAACCAAAACCCAGGGCCGCTAGATTCCCTCCCCCCAAGACATCCAGATTCGGGATGCCCTGCTGTGTGAACCCCCCGCCAGGTCGCCTGAAAACGCACCTTCTTTCCCGGTCCAACGGCACATGCATTGCTGTCCCTTTATCAGGACGCCTGCCTGCGTCAGGCATTTGGGAATCAGATCTGCTTGTCCTAGACAAGCTCTTAGACGAAGGGGCAGGAGGGTAACTGAGCTCGCTGATTGGACTAGAGACCGCGCATGCGCCGAGGACCGGAGAAAGGTTAGTTAGTTAGATCACCCAGTGGGGCATCCCTGATCGGGGTGTCTCGGGGGCAATGACCAAAACCTAGGATAGTCAAAATCCTGTGTTTTGGTCCACTTTAATATTGTATAATTCCCATCAACCTTCTCCGCGGATATTATCTAACATTTGTTGGCCTGAAGCCCCACCCACCCAACTCTATAGCCAATTAGAATCGCAAAGCGGATTAATATGGGGTAATATTAAAATTGTCTGATATGAATAACTGTATCAGACTCATTATTATTGTATCAGTATAATGTAAATAAGTAATCTCCACTGATACTTTGTAACATTTGTTGGCCTGAAGCCCCGCCCACTCAACTTCATAGCCAGACTGACAACACAGATTAATGTGTAGTAATATTATTTTTGTCTGATATCAATAATTGTATCAGTCTTATTATCAACATTGTATCAATATAATGCAAATAATGTATCTCCACTGGTGATTTGTTACATTTGTTGAAGCCCCATCCCCTATGCAATCAGAATCACTGTACAGATTATAATTATTAATGAGCTGCAGCCAAAATCGCTTAGCCCCCCCCCCATGGCTGCCATGTGGATACCTGCTCATTGAATGTGTTTTATTACCTGAATAAGACACTGATTGACAATCTATCCCATACTGCAAGTGTATCAGTACAGGCATGTCAAGGAGGTTACAGCACCCAGCATGCCTCACCAGTGCCTGGGGCCCACCAGCAGAAGTGAATCTGGGGCCCACCCCACACTTAGATATAAGTATTTCCGGCTTATATTCAGGGCCCATGTACAGAAACATTATGCCAAGCTGTATTGTCTGTGTGCATGCACTCGGGATGCCACAAATACATGGTTTTGGTTATGAAGGCAGCACGGAGGCCTCTGTATATAAATAACCAGACCCAAAGAAGCTCCAGAATAAGCAGCCCCACCCCACTGCCTGGATGTGTATTGACCAGAACCCACTGCAGACACTGGTGCGTATTAGGGCCCTGGGGCCACACATTCTGCCCCAAGTCACACCTCTGCTAATTACATTATTTACCACAATAAGCAAGATAATGACAGACTCCCCCCCCCATCTATCTATACATCTAACCTCTATCTATCATAGGATATATATATATATATATATATATATATATATATATATATATATATATATATATATATACATCATATCTATTCCATATCTTTCTATCCCATATTCATCTATCTACCCCATATCTATCATATCTATCTCCCTAGTTATACCTTATCTATCTATCTATCTCTATTCATCCCATATTTATATATCTATCTTTATCTATCTATGTATCCCATATTGATCTATAGCTATGGGATATTGGCAAACGTAAACGTTTTCCTGGACCTGCCAATGAACATTTTTTTATTAAATAAATAGATAGCTAAAGTTAGATATGGGATATATAAATAAAAAGATAGATGTGGGATGGGTAAATCGATATATGATAAATAGATATGGGATGGATAGATAAATAAATATTGCATTGTTAGATAGATATTGGAAGATAGATATATATGGAATAAATATTGGGTTGGTAGATAGAGATATTGGAAGATAGACAGATATCGGATCGAATGATAGATATGGAATAAATATTGGATTGGTAGATAGATATTGGAAGATAGATATATATGGAATAAATATTGGATTGGTAGATAGATATTGGAAGATAGATATATATGGAATAAACATTGGGTTGGTAGATAGAGAGATATTGGAAGATAGATATGGAATAAATATTGGATTGGTAGATAGATATTGGAAGATAGATATTTATGGAATAAACATTGGGTTGGTAGATAGAGAGATATTGGAAGATAGATATGGAATAAATATTGGATTGGTAGATAGATATTGGAAGATAGATATTTATGGAATAAATATTGGGTTGGTAGATAGAGAGATATTGGAAGATAGATATGGAATAAATATTGGATTGGTAGATAGATATTGGAAGATAGATATTTATGGAATAAATATTGGGTTGGTAGATAGAGAGATATTGGAAGATAGATATGGAATAAATATTGGGTTGGTAGATAGATGTTGGATTGGGAGATAGATAGATATGGAATAGATACGTATTGGAATGGTAGATATACGGGGGGAGGGGTGTGCATGGATGGAGCAGCATGGACAGGACGGTCACGTAGCTCCCCCGGGCTGGATGGGGGAAGGAGAGACTTGGCATAATTCGGGCGATGTACTAAGCTCGGGCCTGTAGTCTGGTCACCCGGCAGTGAGGCACGAGGGATCGCTGGCTGGTCGGGTCGGAGGTGTACGGGCGATCCCCAGGCGCTGATAATTGTGGATTGCGGTGAATGAACGGGGAGCCCCCGCCGTGCGCCGAGTGACAGGTCGGCTTACCCCCTCCCAGCATGGCCACACCCCCTCTCTGATGTCCCTTCTAACAATAGCAGTCGGCCAATAAGAAGTGGGGGGCGTGTCCAGAGAGGAGCGGGTCTTATTCATCTCCTTAGTGAGTGTTAGTGAGTCCCGAGCATCAGCAGAAGTTCCTCCATCCTCCCCTTCCCCGAGCCCCGGGGTGTCCTGCCCGGATTACACAGCTCCGCCATGAGGGTGACGGTAAGTGCTCCTCTTATTCTCCTCCAGCAACGGGTTACACTGTGATGTGATACATTGTACCTTTATATAGCCTCCTACCTGATACATTGTATCTACATATAGCCTGTATCTTCTACCTGATACATTGTATCTATATACAGCCTGTATCTTCTACCTGATACATTGTATCTATATGTAGCCTGTATCTTCTACCTGATATATTGTATCTACATATAGCCCGTATCTACTACCTGATACATTGTATCTACATATAGCCTGTATATTCTATCTGATACATTGTATCTATATATAGCGTGTATCGTCTTGTATCTATATATAGCCTGTATCTTCTACCTGATACATTGTATCTATATACAGCCTGTATCTTCTACCTGATACATTGTATCTATATGTAGCCTGTATCTTCTACCTGATACATTGTATCTACATATAGCCCGTATCTACTACCTGATACATTGTATCTACATATAGCCTGTATATTCTATCTGATACATTGTATCTATATATAGCGTGTATCGTCTTGTATCTATATATATATAGCCTGTATCTTCTACCTGATACATTGTATCTATATACAGACTGTATCTTCTACCTGATACATTGTATCTATATACAGCCTGTATCTTCTACCTGATACATTGTATCTACATATAGCCCGTATCTACTACCTGATACATTGTATCTACATATAGCCTGTATATTCTATCTGATACATTGTATCTATATATAGCGTGTATCGTCTTGTATCTATATATAGCCTGTATCTTCTACCTGATACATTGTATCTATATACAGCCTGTATCTTCTACCTGATACATTGTATCTATATACAGCATGTATCTTCTACCTGATACATTGTATCTATATATAGCCTGTATCTACTACCTGATACATTGTATCTATATATAGCCTGTATCTTCTACCTGATACATTGTATCTATATATAGCCTGTATCTACTACCTGATACATTGTATCTATATATAGCCTGTATATTCTATCTGAAACATTGTATCTATATATATCTTGTATCTTCTACCTGATACATTGTATCTATATATAGCCTGTATCTACTATCTGATACATTGTATCTATATATAGCCTGTATCTTCTACCTGATACATTGTATCTATATATAGCCTGTATCTACTACCTGATACATTGTATCTATATACAGCCTGTATCTTCTACCTGATACATTGTATCTATATATAGCCTGTATCTTCTACCTGATACATTGTATCTATATATAGCCTGTATCTACTACCTGATACATTGTATCTATATATAGCCTGTATCTACTACCTGATACATTGTATCTATATACAGCCTGTATCTTCTACTTGATACATTGTATCTATATACAGCCTGTATCTTCTACCTGATACATTGGCCTTGATTCACAAAGGGTAGAAAATAACTCTCATGGTAGTAAAAAATTCAATTCATGAGAAAAATGCCTGAGAATGTCACTGTTAGTGAATCACCAGATAAAAAGACAATGAAAGTCAATGGCACTTTTTTACTCCTGGAAAAAGTATTTAACTCTTTACCCCTTTTTTACCTTTAGTAAAAAGTGCCATTGACTTTCATTGTCTTCCTATCTGGTGATTCACTAACAGTGACATTCTCATGAATTGAATTTTTTACTACCATGAGAGTTTTTTTCAACCCTTTGTGAATCAAGGCCATTGTATCTATATATAGCCTGTATCTTCTACCTAATACATTGTATCTATATATAGCCTTCACCTTCTACCTGATACATTGTATATATATATATATATATATATATATAGCCTGTATCGTCTTGTATCTATATATAGCCTTCACCTTCTACCTGATACATTTTATCTATATATAGCATATCTTCTACATGATACATTGTATCTATATATAGCCTGTATCTTCTACCTGATACATCGTATCTATATATAGCCTGTATCTTCCACCTAATACATTATATCTATATATATAGCCTTCACATTCTACCTGATACATTGTATGTATATATAGCCTTCACCTTCTACCTGAAACATTGTATCTATATAGAGCATATCTTCTACATGATACATTGTATCTATATATAGCCTGTATCTTCCACCTGATACATTATATCTATATATAGCCTTCACCTTCTACCTGATACATTGTATGTATATATAGCCTTCACCTTCTACATGATACATTGTATCTATATATAGCCTTCACCTTCTACCTGATACATTGTATCTATATATAGCCTGTATCTTCTACCTGATACATTGTATCTACATATAGCCTTCACCTTCTACCTGAAACATTGTATCTACATATAGCCTTTATTGTCTACCTGATACATTGTATCTATATATAGCCTGTATCTTCTACCTGATACATTGTATCTACATATAGCCTTCACCTTCTACCTGAAACATTGTATCTACATATAGCCTTTATTGTCTACCTGATACATTGTATCTATATATAGCCTGTATCTTCTACCTGATACATTGTATCTACATATAGCCTTCACCTTCTACCTGAAACATTGTATCTACATATAGCCTTTATTGTCTACCTGATACATTGTATCTATATATAGCCTGTATCTTCTGATACATTGTATCTATATATAGCCTGTATCTTCTGATACATTGTATCTATATATAGCCTGTATCTTCTGATACAATGTATCTATATATAGCCTGTATCTTCTGATACATTGTATCTATATATAGCCTGTATCTTCTGATACATTGTATCTATATATAGCCTGTATCTTCTGATACAATGTATCTATATATAGCCTGTATCTTCTGATACATTGTATCTATATATATAGCCTGTATCTTCTACTTGATACATTGTATCTATATATAACCTGCATCTACTACCTGATACATTGTATCTATATATAGCCTGTATCTTCTACTTGATACATTGTATCTATATATAGCCTGTATCTTCTACATGATACATTGTATCACTGCCATGTGCAGTTATTGCTCGGCTCCTGGAAAGCATATGGAGTAATACACCAAGGCGACTGGACTGGCTGTGTTTTTCTTGAAGACATTTTGCTAGTTGTCCAACTGGCTTTAGGAAGATACTCACCTTTTCCTAGCAGAGCTCACTCTGATGGGAACAGGAAACAACCCCTCACACCATCAGTGAGCCCCGCATTATAGAGATACTCACCTTTTCCTAGCAGAGCTCCAACTACTGCAGCATGTGTATCAGTTTCACCAGTAGGACACAGGGGGCACTGCAGCATGCAGCACTCTATAAGGAAAAGGTGGGTATTTCCTGAATGTGGGGCTCATAGGCAGATTTGAAGTTGCCAGAAAGGGTTTAGGTCAACTTTTAGAATTAGATCAAGCCGCCTCCCCCGACCAGCTGCCACCCAGAACTGATATAAAGAAGTTGCCTGGAGTTGGGTTTTTCTCTGTTTGTTTTTCTGATTGTTACCCTGTTGGATGTTTGCCCCCTACAGAGTGCAGTGTTTCCTGTCCCCCCAGGAAATGACCTAAGCTGAGTAATCGGCAGGCCGCCAGGGGTTTGCGCGCTGTGGCTCCTTTAAGAGTTTTGCAGGGGAATCCCTGTGTATTATTTACATATTGTTTATGTTTATTTGTGGGCGGGGCCATACATCCTTCCTTCTGCATGGTTGTTGTGAGATATGTCACTCAGAGAGTGAGATATCCCCCTTTCCCCCTACTCCTATATCCACTGCTTACCTTTCTGAGCCCAAACTAACAGCATTGGTGAGGACAGGTTGTGGGTCTGCTTTAGGAAGTGGTGTGAAATCTCCGCAACACCAGAGACAGAAACCCACAACCTGACATCCAGATTGGAGGCTCTAACCCTTCCCGAGTCTATGCCTAGAGTTTCACTTTAACCCACCCCCTCCCAAGACTCCCCTTATGGCTCCAAGGCATGTGCAGGGGATGCTATGCCTATGCCATTGTATCCAGCATTTATTAAAGCAGACCTAAACCTGGGCCGCTAAACCACCCACTTCTGCTGTTATCTAAATTCTGAAGATACTTACCTTTTCCACATAGAGCTTTATATGACTGGGGACGGAAATGGCTGCACACACCTGCTGCAGCAGCCCCTCCAATAGGCGTGCAGCAGTTTCCTAAGTATCTCTCGAATGCAGGGCTCACTGATGGCATTAGGGAGGAGAGGTTAGTGGCATGCCCTTCATCAGGTGGAGATCTGTTGGGAAAAGGTGAGTATCTCTCTAATATAGTGGCAAAGCAGGAAATCCAAGGGTAAAGGGACTCTGTAGGCAAAGTGCATTCAGCAGCTCACATCATCATGGCTGTACTCACCCTCCTGTCAGCTGCTTCTGAATATAGAAACAAGGCAAAGAGTAGTGACACACCCCCTAAATTCCTTTGCCATAGACCACCAATCATAGGGCTAAGATGGTGGTCTAAAGCTCTGCATCATCAGGCTTTGGACACTGGGAGAAAGGGAGAACAGCCAGGGTGATGAAAATGTCTTACAGGCCCGCCCATAATGCTGATTAATATGAGGCATCATAGAGCCTTCAAAGCAATGCAAGCTTCTTCTTCAGGCATAATACAGATCTGTAACCTAGACACACATCTATATGGGAAACTACAAAGCAGGTCCAATAAATGGCATTACCTTAACCTTAGATGTCCTGCTTATATCAATGGCCAACACAATACAACTGACTACAGATATAGCGGCAAAGAAGCAGGTCCCCGCCCCTCCTGTGCAGCCATTCATCCATGATGGCGGCTCAGCAATGAGTCACAGGGGAGACCTCAATTATATTTCCCAATTCTCTTAATCTAAAAACGCTCATACACATGAGCAGCTCTCCCATACACAGGAGCAGCTCTCCCATACACAGGAGCAGCTCTCCCATACACAGGAGCAGCTCTCCCATACACAGGAGCAGCTCTCCCAGCACACAGGAGCAGCTCTCCCACACACAGGAGCAGCTCTCCCATACACAGGAGCAGCTCTCCCATACACAGGAGCAGCTCTCCCATACACAGGAGCAGCTCTCCCATACACAGGAGCAGCTCTCCCATACACAGGAGCAGCTCTCCCATACACAGGAGCAGCTCTCCCATACACAGGAGCAGCTCTCCCATACACAGGAGCAGCTCTCCCATACACAGGAGCAGCTCTCCCAGCACACAGGAGCAGCTCTCCCACACACAGGAGCAGCTCTCCCATACACAGGAGCAGCTCTCCCATACACAGGAGCAGCTCTCCCAGCACACAGGAGCAGCTCTCCCATACACAGGAGCAGCTCTCCCAGCACACAGGAGCAGCTCTCCCATACACAGGAGCAGCTCTCCCAGCACACAGGAGCAGCTCTCCCACACACAGGAGCAGCTCTCCCATACACAGGAGCAGCTCTCCCATACACAGGAGCAGCTCTCCCATACACAGGAGCAGCTCTCCCATACACAGGAGCAGCTCTCCCATACACAGGAGCAGCTCTCCCATACACAGGAGCAGCTCTCCCATACACAGGAGCAGCTCTCCCAGCACACAGGAGCAGCTCTCCCATACACAGGAGCAGCTCTCCCATACACAGGAGCAGCTCTCCCATACACAGGAGCAGCTCTCCCATACACAGGAGCAGCTCTCCCATACACAGGAGCAGCTCTCCCAGCACACAGGAGCAGCTCTCCCACACACAGGAGCAGCTCTCCCATACACAGGAGCAGCTCTCCCATACACAGGAGCAGCTCTCCCAGCACACAGGAGCAGCTCTCCCATACACAGGAGCAGCTCTCCCATACACAGGAGCAGCTCTCCCATACACAGGAGCAGCTCTCCCAGCACACAGGAGCAGCTCTCCCAGCACACAGGAGCAGCTCTCCCATACACAGGAGCAGCTCTCCCAGCACACAGGAGCTGTTCTCTCATACACAGGAGCAGCTCTCCCATACACAGGAGCAGCTCTCCCATACACAGGAGCAGCTCTCCCATACACAGGAGCAGCTCTCCCAGCACACAGGAGCAGCTCTCCCAGCACACAGGAGCAGCTCTCCCATACACAGGAGCAGCTCTCCCAGCACACAGGAGCAGCTCTCCCATACACAGGAGCAGCTCTCCCATACACAGGAGCAGCTCTCCCATACACAGGAGCAGCTCTCCCAGCACACAGGAGCAGCTCTCCCATACACAGGAGCAGCTCTCCCAGCACACAGGAGCAGCTCTCCCATACACAGGAGCAGCTCTCCCATACACAGGAGCAGCTCTCCCATACACAGGAGCAGCTCTCCCATACACAGGAGCAGCTCTCCCAGCACACAGGAGCAGCTCTCCCATACACAGGAGCAGCTCTCCCAGCACACATGAGCTGTTCTCCTGCACATGGCAGCAGCTCTCCCATACACAGGAGCAGCTCTCCCATACACAGGAGCAGCTCTCCCAGCACACAGGAGCAGCTCTCCCAGCACACAGGAGCAGCTCTCCCAGCACACAGGAGCTGTTCTCTCATACACAGGAGCAGCTCTCCCAGCACACAGGAGCAGCTCTCCCATACACAGGAGCAGCTCTCCCAGCACACATGAGCTGTTCTCCTGCACATGGCAGCAGCTCTCCCATACACAGGAGCAGCTCTCCCATACACAGGAGCAGCTCTCCCAGCACACAGGAGCAGCTCTCCCAGCACACAGGAGCAGCTCTCCCAGCACACAGGAGCTGTTCTCTCATACACAGGAGCAGCTCTCCCATACACAGGAGCAGCTCTCCCAGCACACAGGAGCAGCTCTCCCATACACAGGAGCAGCTCTCCCAGCACACAGGAGCAGCTCTCTCATACACAGGAGCAGCTCTCCCATACACAGGAGCAGCTCTCTCATACACATGAGCAGCTCTCCCATACACATGAGCAGCTCTCCCATACACAGGAGCAGCTCTCCCACACACAGGAGCAGCTCTCCCATACACAGGAGCAGCTCTCTCATACACAGGAGCAGCTCTCCCATACACAGGAGCAGCTCTCTCATACACATGAGCAGCTCTCCCATACACAGGAGCAGCTCTCCCATACACAGGAGCAGCTCTCCCATACACAGGAGCAGCTCTCCCATACACAGGAGCAGCTCTCCCATACACAGGAGCAGCTCTCCCATACACAGGAGCAGCTCTCCCATACACAGGAGCAGCTCTCCCAGCACACAGGAGCAGCTCTCCCAGCACACAGGAGCAGCTCTCCCAGCACACAGGAGCAGCTCTCCCATACACAGGAGCAGCTCTCTCATACACATGAGCAGCTCTCCCATACACAGGAGCAGCTCTCCCATACACAGGAGCAGCTCTCCCATACACAGGAGCAGCTCTCCCATACACAGGGGCAGCTCTCCCATACACAGGAGCAGCTCTCCCATACACAGGAGCAGCTCTCCCATACACAGGAGCAGCTCTCCCATACACAGGAGCAGCTCTCCCATACACAGGAGCAGCTCTCCCATACACAGGAGCAGCTCTCCCATACACAGGAGCAGCTCTCCCAGCACACAGGAGCAGCTCTCCCAGCACACAGGAGCAGCTCTCCCATACACAGGAGCAGCTCTCCCATACACAGGAGCAGCTCTCCCATACACAGGAGCAGCTCTCCCATACACAGGAGCAGCTCTCCCAGCACACAGGAGCAGCTCTCTCATACACATGAGCAGCTCTCCCATACACAGGAGCAGCTCTCCCAGCACACAGGAGCAGCTCTCCCAGCACACAGGAGCAGCTCTCCCATACACAGGAGCAGCTCTCCCATACACAGGAGCAGCTCTCCCATACACAGGAGCAGCTCTCCCATACACAGGAGCAGCTCTCCCAGCACACAGGAGCAGCTCTCTCATACACATGAGCAGCTCTCCCATACACAGGAGCAGCTCTCCCATACACAGGAGCAGCTCTCCCCTCCTGCAGCTAGAAATATGGCAGATATTCGGGATGGCGGCAGATATTTCCAGGCCTCATTGCGCAACCGGGGATGGGAGAGACATTGCCGGAAAAAGCTCCTCAGCCGATTATTACTCTGCTCCACCATGTGACACCCGGAACTGGGCTCTCCTCACAATTACTCACCTGAGATATTAAAGGGGACCTCTACCTCCACACAGCAACTAGTGCCGCTGCGGGTCAGGCTGGGGGCAAAGAGGTGAAAGAAAAGTGCAAGTGTTCTCTTTCACCTGTGACATGGCAGCGGTCTCTAATAGTCTGTGGTGTGACATGGCAGCGGTCTCTAATGGTCTGTGGTGTGACATGGCAGCGGTCTCTAATGGTCTGTGGTGTAACATGGCAGCGGTCTCTAATAGTCTGTGGTGTGACATGGCAGCGGTCTCTAATGGTCTGTGGTGTAACATGGCAGCAGTCTCTAATGGTCTGTGGTGTAACATGGCAGCGGTCTCTAATGGTCTGTAGTGTAACATGGCAGCGGTCTCTAATGGTCTGTGGTGTAACATGGCAGCGGTCTCTAATGGTCTGTAGTGTAACATGGCAGCGGTCTCTAATGGTCTGTGGTGTGACATGGCAGCGGTCTCTAATGCTCCATGTAACATGGCAGCAGTCTCTAATGGTCTGTGGTGTAACATGGCAGCGGTCTCTAATGGTCTGTGGTGTAACATGGCAGCGGTCTCTAATGGTCTGTAGTGTAACATGGCAGCGGTCTCTAATGGTCTGTGGTGTAACATGGCAGCGGTCTCTAATGGTCTGTAGTGTAACATGGCAGCGGTCTCTAATGGTCTGTGGTGTGACATGGCAGCGGTCTCTAATGCTCCATGTAACATGGCAGCGGTCTCTAATGGTCTGTGGTGTAACATGGCAGCGGTCTCTAATGGTCTGTAGTGTAACATGGCAGCGGTCTCTAATGGTCTGTGGTGTGACATGGCAGCAGTCTCTAATGGTCTGTGGTGTAACATGGCAGCGGTCTCTAATGGTCTGTAGTGTAACATGGCAGCGGTCTCTAATGGTCTGTGGTGTAACATGGCAGCGGTCTCTAATGGTCTGTAGTGTAACATGGCAGCGGTCTCTAATGGTCTGTGGTGTGACATGGCAGCGGTCTCTAATGCTCCATGTAACATGGCAGCAGTCTCTAATGGTCTGTGGTGTAACATGGCAGCGGTCTCTAATGGTCTGTGGTGTAACATGGCAGCGGTCTCTAATGGTCTGTAGTGTAACATGGCAGCGGTCTCTAATGGTCTGTGGTGTAACATGGCAGCGGTCTCTAATGGTCTGTAGTGTAACATGGCAGCGGTCTCTAATGGTCTGTGGTGTGACATGGCAGCGGTCTCTAATGCTCCATGTAACATGGCAGCAGTCTCTAATGGTCTGTGGTGTAACATGGCAGCGGTCTCTAATGGTCTGTGGTGTAACATGGCAGCGGTCTCTAATGGTCTGTAGTGTAACATGGCAGCGGTCTCTAATGGTCTGTGGTGTGACATGGCAGCGGTCTCTAATGCTCCATGTAACATGGCAGCAGTCTCTAATGGTCTGTGGTGTAACATGGCAGCGGTCTCTAATGGTCTGTGGTGTAACATGGCAGCGGTCTCTAATGGTCTGTGGTGTGACATGACAGCGGTCTCTAATGCTCTGTGTGACATGGCAGCGGTCTCTAATGGTCTGTGGTGTAACATGGCAGCGGTCTCTAATGGTCTGTGGTGTAACATGGCAGCGGTCTCTAATGGTCTGTGGTGTGACATGGCAGCGGTCTCTAATGGTCTGTGGTGTGACATGGCAGCGGTCTCTAATGGTCCTTAAAGTGGACCTAACCCCTCCTTACTAGAGGCCACTGTGTAGTGAAATGCCAGTGAGTCACTGATCTGCATCCGGTGCATTATGGAGCTCAGCTCTCGCAGGCTGATCCTGGGAACCCCACCGGTGTCCTAATGCATCCCATGTGTGCAGCACGTTCCTGTCCACCTGGTATTGCGCAGCACAGTGACCTCACCCCATTTATGTCTGACAGCTGGAAATGCCACTGCGGACACGTGTCATGTACAGCACAACAACAGCCGCCCATCAGTGAGCCCTGCATTAGAGAGATACTCACCTTTTCCTAGCAGAGCTCCATCTGATGGGGGACAGGAAACTAACCTCTGTGAGCCCTGCTTTACTGATATATTTTATTGTATTATTTATACAGCACCATCATCTTAAGTGGCGCTGTACACACAGCATGGGATTATGGGACAGGTCCTACAGAAGTGCAGCAAATACAAGTTGATCGTGGAGCACACTAGTATGGGACAGCGGTGTGCAGCTGTTTTCTGTCCCCCTGGGAAACAGCTCTCTGCCTGCGTTGGGCATTCTAGGAGTTGGATAGAAAGTAAATTCATGGCTTTAGGTCTGCTTTTTTTAAAATGAGGAATATGATTGTTGTTGTAGTCTGTGAAAATTGCAGGGATCATACTGGGGTTTAAAGTGGATCAAAGTCAAGGCTTTTGACTATCCCGGGTTTTGGTCCTTGTCCCCGGGGAATCCTGATTTGGGATACTGTGCTGTGTGACTCCCCTGGATCCCCAGTAAAGCTTACCTGACTGCCAATCCATTGGCGTATGCCAGGGCGTGCAGCCAATCAGCGCGCTCGGCTCCATTTAGACTGTCAACAGATAAGGGCCCAAATGGAGCCGAGTGGATTCCCGTAGCCTCTATGGGGGGGGGGGGGGGGTGCCTGAGCCGGCCATTCACAAATGCCTGGAGCTGGCATACACCTGGCTGGAGGTATGGCGGAGCGTGTGCCATTGCATCAGTGAATAAGTATGTTATGATGGGGATCTGGGGAATTGCACTGATTTGGGATGCACCCGGGAGAGGAAATCAAATCAGTCTATAAGTCTCCAGGTGACTTTTGGTCCACTTTAGGGGCTGATCCCAGGCAGATCTGTGATGACCTTCAGAGCCATGTCAGCACCCCCCCCCCCCCCCAGTGTATGTAACCTGTCACCGGGGTATCCCGGGCGGTCAGGGAGATCCAGCAATACCAGGCACCTGTTAGTAAATGGCTGCTCAGCTGTTGCTAATAACCAGCAGAGGGGAGAGACCTCGGCTCCCTCCAGTAATGGTGCCTGCAGGACGCTGGAGGGGGTCACAGGAAGCCGGGAGTGGGGGTCACAGGAACCCGGGAGTGGGGGAGTCGATCAGAGGGTCCGGGGGGTATGGGGGTCACAGGGACCACGGGATATGGGGGTCACAGGAAGCCGGGAGTGGGGGTCACAGGAACCAGGGGGTGGGGGAGTCGATCAGAGGGACCGGGGGGTATGGGGGTCGCAGGGACCACGGGATATGGGGGTCACAGGAAGCCGGGAGTGGGGGTCACAGGAACCAGGGGGTGGGGGAGTCGATCAGAGGGACCGGGGGGTATGGGGGTCGCAGGGACTGGGTGGGTGGAAAGGGGGTCAGAGGCACTGAAGAGAGGGAGGGGGTCAGAGTGACTGAGGAGGGGGTCACAGGGACCAGTTTGAGGGAAAGGGTCACAGGGAGCAGGGGGGTTGTGAGCTGTCGCCTCCTCCGACGTGGGCTGCAGCAGCTTCCAGTCCCCTCAAAGGAAAGAACTGGAAAAAAGAGGTTGTGGTGAGATGGAAGCCTCTATTAAAGTAGACCAAAATCCAGGGGTTGTCAACCTGGATCACCTCGCTCCACACTCCCACGGCTCTTGTTTAATCAGTATAGGCCGCTGTGCATGTTAATGCCTAGATGCTGGGCACCTCCCTCCAGCAGCGTGCACCCGCCACTAGCCATCTCTTGGGCATCCACATTTGGGATGTAGAACCCCCCCCGTGTTTCACCCGATACTCACCTTTCATATGGATGCTAAGTCCCACGTGTGGACCTCGGGCAGTATCCCCAGCACCCCTTCATTCCAGCTCCATTCGATGGGGGACAGGAAACTAACCTCACCTCCCCCTCACACACACACCATCAGAGAGATGCTCACCTTTTCCTAACAGAGCTCCATCTGATGGGGGACAGGAAACTAACTGTTGCCAGTCGGGTCATGGGTGGGTGATTCCAGTTTAGGTTGCTTAGGTTGCCCTGGGCAGCCATCTTATCCTGTGACACAGAGACCCCTCCCCCTCCTGTGGCATGATGGTCACCTTAAATTGTTGTCCCAGCAGCGGTGACCCCAGGTGACTGTGACCGGTCTCCTCTGGTTTATTCCATCACACATGGGGGGGGGGGGGGGGAGGGGCCCTGCCTGGACCAAAAGGTCTTTATGGGGTAATAGAGGGATGGGAATGCAGCGGCTCTGTGTGCTGGAGCGCAGTACAATAAATATTTACCACCATAGGGACAATGGCTGCTGGGTTATAAAATTCATAGCCAGCCCATGGTCTGGGGACGGGAGGCCATTGTGTGTGCCGGCCATATGGGCCACAGGGGAGACCAGTGTGGGAGGGGACATTAGAGTGTGAGCTCTGAGGGACAGGGGGTCATGTGGCCACTTCTATGTGCTCTGTACAGCACTGTGGTATATGTCAGCGCTATAGAAATGTATAATAACAGTGTGTGAATGTGGAGGAGACATTAGAGTGTGAGCTCTGAGGGACAGGGAGTCATGTGACTGCTTCTATGTGCTCTGTACAGAACTGTTGTATATGTCAGCGCTATATAAATGTATAATAACAGTGTGTGATTGTGGGGGAGACATTAGAATGTGAGCTCTGAGGAACAGGGGGTCATGTGACTGCTTCTATGTGCTCTGCACAGTGCTGTGGTATATGTCAGCGCTATATAAATGTATAATAACAGTGTGTGAGTGTGGAGGAGACATTAGAGTGTGAGCTCTGAGGGACAGGAGGTCATGTGACCGCTTCTATGTGCTCTGTACAGCACTGTGGTACATGTCAGCGCTATATAAGTGTATAATAACAGACTGTGTGTGGAGTAGGCATTAGAGTGTGAGCTCTGAGGGACAGGAGGTCATGTGACTGCTTCTATGTGCTCTGTACAGGGCTGTGGAATATGCCAGTGCTATATAAATGTATGATAACAGAATGTCAGTATAATGGGGACATTAGAGTGTGAGCTCTGAGGGACAGGGGGTCATGTGACTGCCTCTATGTGCTCTGTACAGCTCTGTGGTATTTGTCAGTGCTATATAAATGTATAATAACAGGGTGACCGTGTGATGGGGGCATTAGAGTGCGAGCTCTGAGGGTCAGTGCTGTGGAATATGTCAGCACCATATACAGGAGGCAGAGATGGGGTGTACGTTTAGTAAATAGCAGCGGAGGGTGGTGAGCGGTGGCTCCTCCTCTAGCCCCCTATTGATATGGTAATAATGGCCGGTGGGGGTGTTAACAGGAGACAGGGAAAGTGTGGTTATCAGAGAATTCTGGGCCGGCCTGCAGGTAGCCAGGGGCTGTGGGTGGCAGGTAAGTGGGGGGTGTCGTGCCCTCTGCCATCCTCTGATCTGAGTTCTGTGAGACAGTCCACATAAGCACTCCCCTGCGGTCACATGGGCCTCTGGAAGTAGGGATCATATCAATGCATAGCCAGATGCCTCCTCCGGGATGCTCCCTCCTTCTGCGCGCACCCGTTACCAGCCCTTCACCTATACGTGGGGGGTGGCTGCCGGCAGAACACCAGATCGGGTACTGAGTGAACCGGGGGCCTCACCAATCAGGCTGTATAATGGCCAAGCTGTAAACCGATTCTGGGATCTATTACATGGGTCTTGCTCCATAGACCCCCTCTCCTGATTTGGGATGCTCCCAGGGACAGCGTAAAAACAAAGCTTTCCAGTGATACCACAGGTGCATGCGCAGGCCACAACAGTGATATGCCCAGCACTATTCTCCTCCATTCATCACCATTGATGTGTGTGGCTATGATGTCATCACCACACTTATGCAATGACTAATCACCTGCCATCCTACAGAGAGGGACAGCGAAATAAAAGTGTTCCAGGAGTATTTGATAAGTGAAACTATCCATATCTAGTTCTGCACCCTAAGAAGAGAGTGTCAAGCAGGGGCTTTGGCCAAAAGGGTTTCACAAGTTCAGTGGATTTTTGTCCGCTTTAAGAATAGATTGCTGGGTGACACAATCTAATCTGACTGGAGGAGAGCCTGCGCATGCACGTGGGCAATACTTGCCTGTCCTGGGGTTTCACACCCCCCGGGGGCATCCGAAATCTCACATGAGCAAGTGAAAAACCTGGGTTTTGGTCTGCTTTGAAAAACCTTTATAGAGGAACAAAACTCACCAGCAGTTGGCCTGGAACCTAAGTAGTAGTAAGTTGTTGTACCGTGTTAGCCATCGATGTAACCAGGAAATCCAAGGTTGAGTTAGCCAATAAATGGTATTACCTTAACCTTGGATTTCCTGCCTGGAACCTAAAAAATGTCAGGACGGGCTGCTGGCTTTTCCCCGGGGCGTCCCGAATCAGGATGCCCCACTGTGTGACACCGGTAATATCTCGTCCTTTTCTGGTCCAGCGATGCATGCAGGCTCTCGTCCAGTCAGAGCCGTGATTTTCAAGAAATGCCTCTGATTGTTTACAAAGGGAAGCCGCGCTGCCGCGTCCCCTGCATCACCCCCCTGTGGCTTGCAATCAGCTAGGCTGGGGCCCGAAGCGTGGACGCCGCCTGGCATGTGGGGGGTGTGGCAGCGCCTGCTCCCCATTGAAGGCAATCAGAGCCCTTTGCTAAAAGATGTAAACACTGCAAAATGCTCTGATTGGACGAGAGCCGCGCATGCACCGTTGAACCGAGGAGAGGTGAGTTTTACAGGGCAAACTGGTGGGGGGGGGGTGACACAGTGGGGCATCCCAATTTGGGCGGAGTCAAAATCCTGGGTTTTTTCTGCTTTAAAATGGACCAAAACCCAGGATTTTGACTATCCTGGGTCTTGGTGCTTTCCCCGGGCTGCCCCGCTGTGTGGAACCCCCCGGATCGCCAAAATTAACTCACCTTATCCGGCCCTACGGCACATGCGCGGCTGCTCGTCCAATCAGCGCACTCAGAGGCGTTGATGTCACAGCGTCTAAGGCCAGTGGCCCTGAGCGCGCTGACGTCTGCATCCCCCGCTTCCGTCTAACAGGTAGTGTGGCCACGCCCTGCTAGAGGCATAGCGGGGATGCGACTCGCACATGTGCCGCTGCACCGGGAAGCAAGGGAAGTGAATGGGGCGACCTGGGGGGTTTCACACAGTGGGGCATCCTGATTTTGGATGCCCCAGGGGGGAGGGAATTGTTCGGCCTGGGTTTTGGTCCACTTTAAAGAAACAGTCCAAGCTAAAAAAAAAAACATTAATACTCACCTTTTCTCCCCCATAGCCTTTTCATTCTAGTCCAGTTCCAAAAATAAAGTCCCGCGGTGTGCAGGCCTGCAATAGTCACAGCAACTGGCCACGCCCACTTGATTGACTGTGATGAAAGGGGTGTGGCCAGCCATTGTCACTGGTCACGTGCAACAGAGGGGGTGTGACCCTTCATTATCAGTGAAGCGTAATTCACTGCAATGCAGGGGGGTGTGCCCGACCCCCTTCCACTGGAGTGAATGAAGTGGGCGTAGCATGTCACTATTAAACCGGACCTTCACCATGATTTAATGAAAAGCCCAAACTCTTAAAAAACAATTCCTCAGCATCTAAAATTAATATATTTTACATGTTTAGTCACTAATTTATTATACTTTCCCCCACTGGGCTGCAACTCTGTTCGGGAATTTAGGATACGGGCACCGCCATCTTGACTCAGAAGCATCACACTTACTGAGGAGAGGAGAGTGGGATAAGGTACAGGGGGGCGGGTTATAGCTGTGCTTTGCTCAGACAGAGCAGAGCTGGGGTCAGGGAAAGGTCAGCAGTCCCAGAATGCAGAGCAGCACAGTCACTTCCTGTTTGCAGGCTGCCTGCAAAAATGGCAGCTTCCATAAGCCGCCATCTTGGATGTTTAAAGGCTTATAAAATGCAGTAGATGCAGGTAGGATGATTTTTAATGTGAGCAATCTGTATGTACAGGGTGTGGGAAACATATAAGATAGGCTCTTATTTAGAGTGAAGGTCCGCTTTAATGTAACCAGTCTAGGACAGAAAGGCCACAGACAGGGGGGCACAGGTGAGTATTATGTCTGGGAAGTCACAATAGATATTTTGCAGCAAGCTCCTTTTCTCTGGACAATCAGTCTCGAGTGAGCCCCCCCCCCCCCCCCCCCCCCCCCCCGGGTCTTATTTATGGGGGAGGTGATTAGACAGGCGTGTGAGAGCTAATTAACCAGCAACAAAAGGTAATAACGAGGACGAGCATCAGGGAGGCCGGAAACTGTTCCAGGGCTGTTCAGTGAATGGGGGCCTGGAGGGCGGGCGCTGCACCCTGCCGGATGGATCACATCAGGCCCCCCCCGGGGGATAAGTCTCAGTGATGCCCCTCTGGTCACAGTGAGATTGGGTAGTTTTATTTAGTACAAATGTCATGGGTGTCACTGTGACCAGAGGAGACGGAAGCTCCCCGCTCTGACACCGCAGATTACAGTACAGAAGGGTGCTGGGCAGGACTGGCGGCAGCACTGGAACTAAAATGACTGGTGCCGGGGCCCCACCTAATATGGGGGTCATGTGACCCACCTCTTCCATATGGCTAGTAGGTCATTCTCTCTACCAAGGCAGCCTCTATACCAGGGGTGGGCAATTATTTTTTCCATGGGGCCACATGAGAAACTAAAAATATTGTGAAGGGCCGGACCAAAAGGCTGAATTCAATTCTACATAATATTAATTGTATTTCTTCATAAAAAGCAGTAAATAGCATTTTTTGACAAGCTGCTACGGGTATATGTTATAGTTAAACAATGAAAAAGTGAGGTTGCCTTACAAAAAATGTATTAAATAAACCCCATTTTGTGTGTCCAGTGAGGTCTCCCAAATTGGGATGCCCCAGAGGCATGATGCCTGTAACCCAGCCCTGGATTTCTTCACACTCCAAAGGGCTGGGTTACATGGGTTTTGGTCTGCTTTAAAACATCATGACCAAATCAGGTTAGGATGGAATAACCCCCCTCCTTTACATTATTATTAAAGTAACACAGCGCTGCTCACACTTTTTACTCAGTAGCAATGTGAAAAATTGCAGATTCCCTCACATAAAGCAGAACAAAACCCAGAGCGGCCCCTGGTCTTCCCCCTGGAAATCCCAGATCGGGATGCCCCGCTGTGTGAAACCCTTTTTACTCAGTAGCAACATGAAAAATGGCGACTCCCTCCCTTAAAGCGGAACAAAGCCCCGATCTGGGATGCCCCGGGGGAAGACCAGTGGCTGCTCTGGGTTCATTTCCACTTTAATGGGGAGCCCACCATTTGTCAAGTTGCTACTAAGTAACAAGGGTTTCACACAGTGGGGCATCCTGATGTGGGATACCCAGGGGGGGGAAGACCACCCTGCAGGAGGGAGCTGACCAATAGGAGAGCAGGCTCTAATCCACACACGCCCCCGCTACATTACACTCACTACAGAGGGGCAAAAGTGCTGTTCAACTATCTTTTCTGGCAACACTGCGCCGACAGTGGGCGGGACTAAGCGGCGGGGGCGGCGGCAGTGTGCGGCCGCGCACCTTATAGGGAACGCTGGTCGCGGGCCGGTCAGTGCCAAGCAAAGGGCCGTATGTGGCCCTGGGGCCTTACAATGCCCAGGTCTGGTCTATACAGAAAGCAGGAGTGTGCAGTAACCAGGACTGGACATCAACCAGGGCAGACTGGCCTTCAGGAGATTGTTTCTTTCCCTCTATTCTTTCTTCTTCTCTTTCTCTGTTCTTTTCTTTTATTCAGTCATTTGTCTTTTTATTTTCTTTCTGCGCCATTCCTGTGTCACTCATTGTCATTCCTTCTCTTTTTTTTCTGTTATTTCTTTTTTTTTTCTCTTTTTCCCTATTTCTTTGGCATTGCTGTTCTTTTTTTTTCTGTTATTTCTTCTTTTCTTTCTGTGTCCATTTTTTCTTTTATTCTGTCATGTCTTTCTTCATTTTCTTTCTGCATCATTTCTTCCTGTTATTACTTATTTGCTTTCTTTCTGAGTCATTCCTTAGTTTCTTTCTTTCCTTCTTGTGTTACTTTCAGTGTCATTCCCTTTTCTTTCTTTCTGCATCATTCCTTTTTTTCTGTCATTCCTTCCTTTTTTTTTCTCTTTTTACTTATTTATTTGGCATTCCTATTCTTTCATTCTCCATTATTCCTTCTTTTCTTTCTTTCTGAGTCATTCCTTTTGTTTCTTTCTTCCCCTCTGTGCCACTCCTTCTTTTCTTGCTTTCAGTATCATTCCATGCGTCATTCTTTCTTTCTGTGTTATTCCTACTTATGTTGCTTTCAGTGTCATTCCCCTTTCTTTCTTTCTGTCATTCCTTCCCTTTTTTTTCTGTTATTTTTTTTTTTTTCGCCACTTTGGCATTCCTATTCTTTCATTCTCTGTTATTTTTTCTTTTCTTTCTGTGTCCTTTTTTCTTTTATACTGTCATTTGTCTTTTTTCATTTTCTTTCTGCATCATTCCTTCTTTTCTTGCTTTCAATGGCATTCACCGCATCATTCTTTCTTTCTGCGTAGTTCTTACTTATGTTGCTTTCAGTGTCATTCCCTTTTCTTTTTTTCTGCGTCATTTTTTTTCTGTTAATTTCTATTTTTCCTTATTTTTTTGGCATTCCTATTCTTTCTTTTTTCTGTTATTCCTTCTTTTCTTTCTGTCTCAATCCTTCTTTCTTTCTCCTTCTATTCTTTCCTTCTGACTTTCTTTCCTAGTCAGGCCGGGCAGCTGTGTCAGAACTTAAAAGTGGACCAGTCACCAGCATTTCGACTATCCTGGTAATCTGTCCTCGCCCTGGGTACATCCTGCTGTAAGATGCCCCCTGTGTGAAACCCCCCAGATCTCCCACTTTCACTTACCTTTCCCACGGCGCATGTGCGGGCGCTCGTCCAACCAGCGCTATATGTGGCACATACTAATAATTAATTCAATAATGGTCCAGCACTCCTATAATTGGATAAGGAAAAACATAGAAAAATATAGAGTGCTGCTGCAACTTCATATCGAGGATATCCACATTAGACTCCTCTCCCTAAACAATAAAGATCAATGAGGTGCGCACACAAAATTTACAAAGTTAATCAAATCATGTTTATTAAATGTTATAAAGATTGCTCTATATACAAATCATCCTTATACAAACTCCATAAAACAAATAGACAAAACGCCACGCTGTGGCCGCATATAGTTATGTATGTTGTACCACAAATGTAAATAGATAATGTTATTATGAGTAACATCCACGTCTACCAGGGTGGATAAAAATCAATGTTTTTTTTTTTAAAAATCAAAAAAATCGGATTTTTTTTATTTACATCGGATTTTTTTTATTTAAATCGGATTTTTTTTCAATAAACTGCTTTTTGAGGAAAATATTTTACCATCCAAAGGTTCTTCCATCATGAGATAAAGCTGAGTTGTTTAACTCAGTAGAATAAAGGCTGTATATGTGTAACATTCACAATGCCATGCTCTTCCAGAGGTTTCTGTAGGATTAGTGGGCAGTTTCTCTCCTATATTATCACAGACGCTCGCTTTACTTACGCAGTTCTCAAAACTGAATTTGACTCCGCAGAGGTCCCAGCCTCTTCTTCACAGCAAAAATGTTACAACATGAACAGAGTTGAGAAAAAGACCTTAATCCTATTGTTCTACAAACCTATGACTAGTGAGCTACAGAGGACAGCAGGGACAGTAGGATTTAAGTTTTTCATGTGTCGGCTGGGCTGACAGTCTTGGAGGCCGATTCATCAATAGCGCCAGGTAGCGACAGATGAGCGACTGTAGCGTGATTTTTTCAGCGCCAGCCAGTATTCGCTGTGCTTGGCCGGCGTTAGCTTGATGACAGCGACTCAGTCGGTGTGCGGTAATGTTGAATACGGGCTGGGGGGTCGCTGTTTCACAGGTTCAGCGTTGTATGTGAGCGCCTGACAACGAATGGCCAGAGCGAACGGCTAGCTTCATATTCATCAACAAATCACGCTCCGAATGTGCTGTCGCTGTCCATTCCTTGTTTAAACCCCAGAGCGCTGGCGGCGAAGTGTATTAACTAGTTTTTAACCCCTAAACAACCATATTTTTTGAATGTAACATTATACATGTTTTTAGAATCATTTTGTAATATGAATACATTAATCTCAGACCTGTTAGATCAATTCTGCACATATTTTTTTTTTTTTTTGACTTAAAAATAAATCCTAACATTGCAGAAGTGGTCTCCGATTTTTGGACATTAAAAAAATATTAAAAAAAAAAAATACCAATTAATTATGATTAATTATAGATTGCTCCATTGAAATGCATTGGACATCGCCAGGGAGCGACAGCTCATACCTGGCGCTGTGAGGGAATTTGCAGCGGCGCTGTTCGGTCCAGGCGGCTTCATGATGAATGCCGCGCTAGCCGTCGCTCTCGCCGGCGCTAGCCTCATTTTGCTTGATAAATGCGTCATTGTGACTGCCGCCGGGCGTACTTGAGTCGGTAGTCGCCGTTAGCTGCCGCTACCTGGCGCTCGTCAGACACTACCTGGCGCTATCGCTTGATGAATAAGGGCCTAAGTTTCTTAAAATATATATATATTTTGTTTAGCCAAATTAGTTAACAAAACATGGATGTTTGTTTAAGCAAATAACTTATGCTGTAATGTTGTTATTGATTCAGTTGAATAAATCTATTTAAATTGTTATTAAGGTCAGGATTATTTTTCTCCTTCCTAAGTACAACAGAACAGTGGTGTCCAAATATGAATGATTAACCCATTAAACTGGGGAGAAAAAAGTAATATAAAAAGTGATTCTAAAAATCTTCATCTACTTGCATGTTAAAATAGCAAGAACTAGTTTAGGTAGAAACTTTGATTTAAATCACTGATTTAAATCAAGCCTTAGTGACTAGTGATTTAAATCAAATCCACCCTGACATCTACTACATCAAACCGGCTCTGACAACATTATGCTACTGTATCTCTGCATGGTCACAATATAATCCATCAAAAAAAGGGAAAGATTATCAAATTCTCAGTTATCAGCATTGATACATAGGCCCTTATTTATCACGAGCTAGCGCCGGGTAGTGTCTGACGAGCGCCAGGTAGCGGCAGCTAACGGCGACTACCGACTCAAGTACGCCCGGCGGCGGTCACAATGACGCATTTATCAAGCAAAATGAGGCAAGCGCCGGCGAGAGCGACGGCTAGCGCGGCATTCATCATGAAGCCGCCTGGACCGAACAGCGCCGCTGCAAATTCCCTCACAGCGCCAGGTATGAGCTGTCGCTCCCTGGCGATGTCCAATGCATTTCAATGGAGCAATCTATAATTAATCATAATTAATTGGTATTAATTTTTTTTTTTTTTTTTTAATGTCAAAAAATCGGAGACCACTTCTGCAATGTTCGGATTTATTTTTAAGTAAAAAAAAATGTTTTAAAAAATTTGTGCAGAATTGATCTAACAGGTCTGATATTAATGTATTCATATTACAAAATGATTCTAAAAACATGTATAATGTTACATTCAAAAAATATGGTTGTTTAGGGGTTAAAAACTAGTTAATACCCATCGCCGCCAGCGCTCTGGGGTTTAAACAAGGAATGGACAGCGCCAGCACATTCGGAGCGTGATTTGTTGATGAATATGAAGCTAGCCGTTCGCTCTGGCCATTCGTTGTCAGGCGCTCACATACAACGCTGAACCTGTGAAACAGCGACCCCCCAGCCCGTATTCAACATTACCGCACACCGACTGAGTCGCTGTCATCAAGCTAACGCCGGCCAAGCACAGCGAATACTGGCTGGCGCAGAAAAAATCACGCTACAGTCGCTCATCTGGCGCTATTAATGAATCGGCCTCATAGTGTTCGGAACACACAGCTCGACAGCAGCATGTTGCAGCATGTTGCACAGCGCTCCCAGCGTTTATCAGTGGTACTCAAAAACAGCATCCAATATCTTAACTATCGGTCACAGACAGGTGTAAACATACAAATAGGCCAGAACGCCGCACACAAAACATTAATATACCTTCAACATCTAACGCATCTCTACCTGACGGCCGTTTCGGGCCCTTGCGGCCCTTCCTCAGAGGTCTGCTAATCTATCTGAGCCCCCCGTCCTGTTTAAAATAGTACTGGTGCCTCTCCCTTTTGGCGCCATGTGACGCGTGATGACGCGGCCGTACCGACGCCTCGTACCGCGTCACTTCCCGGTCCCAGCATACACGCCAGCCACCTGTCTCGCAGGAACACTCCTGCCAACCACAGTATGGCTGCGCGCATGCGCACGGGGCCGGTCGCGGCAGGTATCGCAGATTCTAGTAGCAAATCACAACCTTTTACAACATTTTGTCAAACAGCACTATAACATCAGTGTCCGTCTGTCTGCAATATAGGGATTGCGAGGCCTTCATACTAATGCCTGGCATAAAGCCGCTGATTTGAACTACGCGCTGGCCTAGGCGCGTCCTCCCTGTGGAGTGTCTGAATGGGAGCGTGCACAGCTGCAGAGAAGCCAGGATGCGGCAGGTTGCGTCACAGGACCCACTAGGATCAGGTGATATCACCGGTGTCCCCAGGGGGGCTTCACACATCAGGGCATCCTATATAGGATACCCCGGGGGCAGCCTAGCAGCCGACCCTGGAATCTTTTAGCTTCTAGGAAGGCTGCTTTAAGAGAAAACTGCAACAAGAGGCAATGACCCCTCACCTGCAGCTTTACCACCATGTGTGTCATGGCACAACACTGAGACTGTGCCCACGGGCCGCATAAACCTGGGGCCGGCTCTGGTGCTGGGAGAACCTTGGGGTTGTGTTTATAGGACGGGGGGTGCTGCGGGCGGCTGCCGTGTGTGTTGTGTATAAATATTCCGGATCTCTCACGCCACTCTGCCATTGGGAAGATTCTGCACTTCCTGTGTAATCCCGATCCCAGGCCCCGGCGTGAGAGTCCCACTCGCCCCCTGACCCCCCACAGCTGCCGGGGGACCCTCAGCCACACGCATATTTCTACCATGTGTCACCGGGGGAGGGGGGCTAATGAGGAAAGCCTGGCCCAGCCAAATATATAATATATATATATATCAACACGAAAGTTTTTCTTTGCATCACTTCAGCAATTGTGCATGTGTTTTGGGACACTTATAATATGGACTCACGTTAATGATTTATAACAACATTGTAAAGTTTGCAATTTATTCTCTCACTATAGGTGTTTGTTGTTTATTTATAATTTTTGCTCTGTACCCTAATACATACATACATATATATATATATATATATATATATATATATATATATATATATATATATATATATATATATATATATTCTCGGAGTCTGCTTGCTGCTGATTAAGGTGGACCTATAATCGAAAAATGACTTTAGGTCCCTTTTAACGTCCCTTTTCGTATCCTGATTCAAAAGACCCCTAAAGCTCTCTAATAAAAAAAATATAATTACAAATTATTATATTTTTATATAGAAATACATTTTAAAACATTCTGATTTAGAACACGTATAAAAAAACAGTTAAGTAAAGTAAGTGCGTAAATAAATATGTAATCATTTAATTAAGTTCACCGATTCCTATACAATAATAAATACCTTAGTAATTTATATATATGAATTTTATAATAAAAATCAATAAAAAAAAATCAATTAGTGAAAATTGAAAATATATAAAATATATTGAAAAATGAAAATCCCTAATAAAAGATAAATATATAAATAATAATAATAAAATAAAAATAAAAAAAAACTAAATTAAAAAACATTCACTATCCCTTATAAATAATAGTATTAAAAAAAAGATATAAATAATAATAAAAAAAAAAACGAAATGAATAAACATTCACTATCCCTTATAAATAATAGTATTAAAAAAAAAGAATACTATATTCATTACGAGCCGACGCTGGCTTGTAATGAAGGTGAGTATTCTCAGCGTTCTGTGCAGTTAGGTATGAGGGGGCTCCAGCGTTCTGGATGCCCCCCCCCCCCCCCCCGAGGTTCTTGCTATCAGCAGAGAGGGACCAACACCCGTTAAAGTAATAACGGGTGTTGGTCCGGTTTAAGAAAAAAAGAAGCATTAGCGCCGATGCGCCCACCAGCTAGTGTCTTATTTAACCCTAGCGCCTGGTTGAAGCAGCGCCCGATCCCATAAAGCACAATGGGCAGAAATAGATTGTAATGTTTTATGCTCATAATTATTATTACACTCATTTATTTGTACAGATCTTGTGACTCTTGTGCCAATCATGGAAATGCGGGATCTAGATGGGGCCGGAATAACGGCAGAACAAAGTGGCGCTCACTGGCGCTGAGATAATCGTCTGGGAAGTCCAATAGGCGCTGACATAGCCCGGCCAATACTTAGTGCAACAATCAAAGCTAATTAGTAGCGTTCGGCACAGCGACTGTATAAGATAAGACAGGAATGCTGGTGCTATAGCCAGAAAAATGGCGCACATCATAAATAAGGCCCTTGGTATTCTCTGTGTCCTCACTCTGTTTACACTGTCCCTGCGCTCCATCCATCCAGAGTCACTTAACCATTTGCTTCCAGCCACTCGCACTCATTAGAATTAAAAGTGGACCAACACCCAGGATTTTGACCAAACCCCCCAGAAAGCCCCCAAAACTCACCTCACCACGCTCCCATGTGACCGCACCGTCCAATCCCCACCGACGGACAAGCGGGTGACAGTGACGGACAAGACAGCGCGTCCGCCGCCGCCTCCCGCACGTCACTCTTGCCATTCACAAACGGCCGGCGAGGCCGCGCGCACGTCTAGAGATAAGGTAAGGTTTCACCCCCCCATCCGAGATCGGGATGTCCCGCGGTGAGGGAGGTGATCGGCCCAGGAATCTATAAACACCCCTGGGTGTTGGTCCACTTTAAAGTGGACCAACACCCAGGATTTTGACTATCCTGGGTGTTGGTCCACTTAGGTGGGGCACCCCGATCGGGGGTGCCCCGCTGTGTGAAACCCCCCCGATCGCCGCAAAAACTCACCTCTCCCCGCTCCCAGGTGACCTCGTCCGGCCAAAGCCGCTTGGACGCGCATAGCAGAGCGTCTCTGAGCGCTGTCATTGGCTGCGTCTCTCGCTTCCCTCTAACAGGGAGCGCGCCTGCGCCGGCCATTCACAAAACGGCCGGCGCGGGAGCGCGCCCTGCTAGAGGGAAGCGAGAGACGCGGCCGCGTCTCGCGCATTCGCCGTTGGATCGCCGGTAAGGTCAGGTTTGTGGGCCTCCTGGGGGGTTCCTCCCCGCGGGACATCCCGATTTCGGATGCCCCGCGGGGAGGGATCTGATCGGTCCGGGAATCTTATAGATTTCCGGGCCGATCCCCCCTGGGTGTTGGTCCACTTTAAAGAGACAGGCCTGTCACCCGCCCTGACCCTCTGGTCCAGGCGACACATACTGTACATCCCCATCTTCAAACCCACATTTTTAACTAGCATTCTCTGAATTGCTCCACCCATGAAGAGAACCTTTTGCCAATTTTTACTGCTCCTGCTTCACTCTAATCCCCAAAAATGGCGCCTGTTTTAGCTGTAAAGCTCCGCCTCCTCCATTTATTTCCACTGTTGTGTTTGGTGATGATGTCATTGCCACACTGATGTAATGACTGATGCCTGTCATCTTACAGAGAGAGACAGCAAAAAAGTGTTTCAGGACAATTCAAAAAGTGAAAATATCCATTTCCAGTTCTAAGAGGCAGATTCATTAATAGCGTCAGGTAGCGACAGATGAGCGACAGTAGCGGTATTTTCACAGCGCCCGCTAGTATTCGCTGTGCTTGGCCGTTGTTCGGTTGTTGACAGCGACTCAGTCGGTTTGCCGTAATGTTGAATACGGGGTGACGAGTCGCTATTTGACAGGTTCCGCGCTGTATGGGAGCGCATGACAGCGAATGGCCATAGCGACCGGCTCCCACCATATTCATTAACAAATCACGCTCAAAAAATTCTCGCGCTGCGAAATGCTTGTTTAAACCCCAGAGCGCTGGCAGCGATGGGTTAAAAGTAGTTTTTTAACCCCCAAACAACCATATTTTTAGAAAAAAAAAAAAACATGTTTTTCAACTCATTTAGTAATATGAATACATTAATATCAGACCTGTAATATCAATTCTGCACAAATTTTTTTTTTTTACCTTAAAAAAAAATATCTAACATTGCAGAAGTGGTCACAGAATTTTTGCCATTTAAAAAAAAAAAAATAAATAATAGCAATTAATTATTAATATTTAAAGATTGCTCCATTGAAATGCATTGGAGAGCGCCAGGTAGCGAGAGGTCATACCTGTCGCTGTTCAAGGTCGCTCGCTGGCGCTGTGGGGTGAGGCTGGAATAATGATGAATGATTCGCTATCTGGCGCTCTGTCAGTCGCTAAGCAGGATCGGCTTGATAAATTGCGGAGGGGAGCCGGCGTTCTCGTGGCAGTGACCGTCATTACCGTTCGCTCACCATTCGCTACCTGGCGCTATCCCTTGTTAAATAAGGGCCTAAGTATTAGCAGGGGCTTTGGCCAAATGCATTTCACAAGCTCAGTGGGTTGTGGTCCCCACCCGCAGCTTGGCGTGTAGTGTTGTGCATCCGACCTTGTACAGCGCCACCGAAGATGACAGCACTTTATAAATAAACAGTAATGATAATCTCAAATCTGGACAGAACTATGTTTAGCTCCAGGTGTTTCCATAGGCTCACCCCTTCCCGTTGACTCAGAGTCACCCTTTAGGCCTGCAGAGAGGAGCATGCTGGGAATGCGGCGTGCCATGTGGCGGCAGTAAACAGTCGGGGGGGGGGGGCATCATGTCAGCGGGTGACAGCTGGGCCCCCCCTGTGAAAGGCGCCATTGTTCCCTGGCGTCCCATCAGCTGAGATGTCCCCATGGCCCAGCTGCTCTGCGCAGCAAATGCTGCCGGTAAAAATAACGTGGAGCTCGCGTCATCCGTCCGCCGCCCCCAAAACAACTCACTGCCGCCGCGTCTCCTGCTGACTGTGTGAAAACGCTTTAGAAAAATGGGGTTAAGGTGGACTCGAACCCATCAATGTGACTGATCTCACCCCTAAGGCTGTAGCTTTTGGATGGTTTCACCGTCCTGTCTTCTCTCCTTTCCCAGCAATAGCTTTGGCTGAAGGGTTGAGAGGCAGGACCAGCGATTGCTGGATTGCATCGTGGCACCGCACCCGCTATTGGAACACACCTCAATCTGGGTGCCCTTTATTACATATGGTTTTACTCTCTGTGGTTTTGGTCTGCTTTACTGCCCCTGTGTGTGAAACCCCCGGGAAAGCCACGTATTCGCACTTTTCCCGCAATCCCACAGCACATGCACAGACCCTCCTCCAATCAAAATTGATCAAACCCAGGGTGACTGAAAAACCTGTTTTGTTTTTGCTCACCTGGGTTTTGGTCTGCTTTACTGGGGCATCCCATATATGGATGTGCCTGTATGTAAAACCCCCAGAAAGGCCAATAATTCTCACTTACCTGCAATCCCAGGGCACATGTGTGGGTTTCCCCTGCAATCAAAATGAATTGCTGGGTGACCCCAGCCAATCATAATAGAGCATGTGGCAAAGCAATTGATTCTAATTGGCTGGAAGCCTGTGCATGTGCTGGGGGAACGGACCGACGATCCATAGGGTTTCACACACGGGGCATACCGAATCAGGGTGACCCAATGAAGTGGAGCACAACTCAAGTGAGTGAAAACCTGGGATTTGATTTACTTTAAAGCAGACCAATACCTGGTTTTGTTTTTTATTTACTCACCTGGGTTTTGGTCTGCTTTACTAGGGCTTCACGGGTAGGGATGCCCTTGTGTGTGAAACCTCTAGGAATACTTTTACCTTTACGGTGATCCCGCGGCGCATGTGCGAGTCTCTTTAATCAAAATTGATTAAAACCCAGGGGAGTGAAAGACCTGGGGGTCAGCTTTCTGCATGCCTCCCAACTGTCCCGATTTTCCCGGGATTGTCCCGATTTTTGAGAAGGATCCCGCGGTCCCGGAACATTACCAAATGTCCCGGGACGCCCTGCGCTGTGACAGCCCAGGGCCGCAATGACGCCGGCGCGAAGATAACTTCCTGGCGCGTGGGGTGAGAGAGTGGGGCGGGCGCACGGGAGTGGGTGGGCAGGCGCACGGGGGTGGGGGGGCGGGCGGTATGCTGGTTTGGGGATACGTACGCATGCAGGGGTGAAGGCAGCCGACATTGCTGGAGCTGGAGAGCGTGACGGGGGCGTGGCCGGGGCGTGACGGGGGCGTGGCCGGGGCGTGACGGGGGTGTGGCCGGGGGCATGCCTTGTCCCGCTTTCACGTTTTCAGAAGTTGGGAGGTATGGCTTTCTGATATGGGATGCCCCTATGTGAGAAACCCCTGGGAAAGCCGAATACTCATAGCTAGCCATCCCGCAGCGCTTGCACGGTTATCCAATCATAATTGATTGCGCCTCCCAGCAGTATATAGTGAATAAATGCTGCGCCGCTGCCTCGCTCTAGGCGGTGCCACCGCGACCTACACATGTGCCGTGGGATCGCCAGATCAGTAACTATACCGGGCACACGGGGGGGGGGGGAGAGTAGGACATCCGCGCTAGGGACAGCGGGTCACCTTTTGATGGGCGAAAACCCTTTAGCATAAAGGGTTTGGCCCTCTTTGAGTCATGTGACGCAGGGCTGTGTCATATACATTTGAATAATGATGCTGAGGGGGCGGGGCATTGTAAATGGAGCTCACACTGCAGCCCAGTCTCATTGCAGCAGAGAGACCTGTTAGACCAATCAAAGGTAGGTTAATCAGATGTTTAAGGGGTTGTCCAAGTTAAAGTGGACCAAAACTCAGCACGAGCGGCTCGAGAATCTATAAGATTCCCGGGCAGATCGACTCCCTCCCTCCCCCAAATCAGGATGCCCCGCTATGTGAAACCCCCCAGGTCGCCCCATTCACTTACCTTACTTCCCGGTCCAACGGCGCACACGCGAGCCGCGGCAGCATCCCCGCTATCTCTCTCGCCAGGCATTTGTGAATGAGCCACTGGCCTTAGACGCTACAACGTCAGCGTCTCCGAGCTTGCTGATAGGACCAGTAAGAGGCGAGTCACGCTCGCGATATGGCGGGTTTCACACAGTGATTGACGTGCCCCGGGGGAATGCACAAAAAGCCCATGATAGTCAAAATCCTGGGTTTTGGTCTCCTTTTAAGTGTAAAAACAAATCGTTGTTTGCCGTGTCATGCATCCTGGTGAGCTGCTGAATAAAGCTGTTGTTGCTGAGGTTCAGCCCAGCCCCTGAATCTTATTCATTCATGACCACCTTTTATTTTAGCAACGAAAGGTGGACTTTTACGAATAAGCAAGCCCTGCACACACACACACAAGGATCGGATCTGATCTGGAGCTAGGGCCACCTTTCAGTGCTAAGAAAAAGGTGGTCATGAATAAATAAGATCCAGGGGGCTGGGCTACAGGAAAGCGGCTGAATGACAGTGATTTGTTTTCACACCGGTCAAGGTGGGTGATGAGCAGGTGGCTACTAATACATGGGGCCTGCCCCTTTAAGGTGCAGTGCAGGAGCTCGGAAGCGGCAGGAATGTGCGGCTCCGGCTGAGCGGAGAGCGATTGTGCAATCGGGATGTTTGTGCCGGTCAGTGAGAGGCCTGCGAATAATTACTCTCCTCCAGCTTCAAACGCTTGCGCAGGAGATCCCCGTTTATCATGCTGTCCTCTCCTGTACTAAGGCGGACCCAAACCCTCGCTGCAAGCCTGTGCCACGCAGCATCCAGGTTCGCGAGGACCCCCGACTCACCTATTGCTCCTGTCCTCCAAATTCAGAAAATACCTTTTCTGTATTATAGAGACAGGAAATTGCTGCAGCTGTTTCCAGTCCCCACGTTGGATAAAGCTCTGCTAGGAAAAGGTAAGTATCTCTCCAATGTAGGGCTCACCAATGGTGTGAGGGGAGGATAGTTCCCTGTCCTCCATCAGATGTAGGTCTGCTAGGAAAAGGTAAGTATCTCTCTAATGTAGGGCTCACCGGTGGTGTGAGAGGAGGATAGTTTCCTGTCCTTCATCAGATGTAGGTCTGCTAGGAAAAGGTGAGTATCTCTCTAATGCAGGGCTCACTGATGGTGTGAGAGGAGGATAGTTTCCTGTCCTCCATCAGATGTAGGTCTGCTAGGAAAAGGTGAGTATCTCTCTAATGCAGGGCTCACTGATGGTGTGAGAGGAGGATAGTTTCCTGTCCTCCATCAGATGTAGGTCTGCTAGGAAAAGGTGAGTATCTCTCTAATGTAGGGCTCACCAATGGTGTGAGGGGGGAGGGGAGGATAGTTTCCTGTCCTCCATCAGATGTAGGTCTGCTAGGAAAAGGTGAGTATCCCTCTAATGTAGGGCTCACCGATGGTGTGAGAGGAGGATAGTTTCTTATCCTCCATCAGATGTTAGTCTGCTAGGAAAAGGTGAGTATCTCTCTAATGTAGGGCTCACCGATGGTGTGAGAGGGGAGGGGAGGATAGTTCCCCATCAGATTAACCTCAGCTAGGAAAAGGGTTTCGGGGTGTAAACAGACGGCCAATACATTTTAACCAGGGCTCAGCTTTAAAGCATACAATTCTGTTTTTAGCTTATTCGAAAGAGGCTCCGCCCTGTATATTTACATAAAGGTCCAAAATCAGGACTTGATTCCAAAAGGAACTTACTTTTTTTTTTTTTTCAAATTAGACTCCACCCCCTGATTTGCATAAATAACTTGCTTTCAGTACAGAATTTCCCTTTCAAGAAGAGCTGAACTCGTAGGACTAGTGCTGACTCCACCCCCCAGGGCTGTATCCAGGTCCTCCATGGGTCCTCCACCCGGCCAGGATGCCCTTTCTGTCTGCCAGCCTGGGAGGTGCCATTGCCAGTCACATGTGTCTGGACATTGATCTTATTGGATGTGTATGTGGATTCAGTGGATATGTAACCAACAATTTCACCTTCAGGTTCGACCTGCTATGCTCCTGCATGACGACCCTGTAGCTGGGGTGGTGTATGGGTAGGGTGGGTGACGGGGTCTGGGTAGGGTGGGTGACGGGGTCAGGGTAAGGTGGGTGACGGGGTCTGGGTAGGGTGGGTGACGGGGTCTGGGTAAGGTGGGTGACGGGGTCTGGGTAAGGTGGGTGACGGGGTCAGGGTAAGGTGGGTGACGGGGTCTGGGTAGGGTGGGTGACGGGGTCTGGGTAAGGTGGGTGACGGGGTCTGGGTAAGGTGGGTGAATAAATATCTTTGAAAAGTTTTGGAAGACTTTACTGTGACTAATAATGTGCCATAAAGTGGCCACGCCTTTACTGCATATGTCCACCATTAATAGTAACCCCGCCTTGTCTTCTCGCCCCTGCAGAACATGCTGGCCAGAGCTCTGTATGACAACAAGGCCGAGTGCTCGGACGAGCTGGCCTTCCGCAAAGGGGACATCCTGACTGTACTGGAGCAGAACGTCCTCGGCAGCGAAGGCTGGTGGCGCTGCTACCTCCATGGACGCCAGGGCCTCGCCCCTGCCAATCGCCTGCAGCTCTTCACCATCCCTCAGCAGGAGTCTCCCACCACGCGGCCCAACTATGTCACCCTGGCGAGGCGCTCCGGCCAGCAGAGCCAGCAGAACATCTACCAGGTGCCCTCTGTGCCCAAGACGGAGGCTGGATCCATGTATGAGAAGATGGACAACCTCTACATTACCCCGCCCTCGCCCGGGAGCGACGTCTACCAGACGCCCATGTCCTCGCCTGCCCAGGTCTATTATGAGAAAGCCAATAGCTCCTCCAATCAGGTAAGACAAAATTATACATATATCTATAGTATACATAAGCCACGTAACCCATATATACAACTATCTACAGTATATATAAGCCACCTAACCCATATATACAACTGTCTACATTATACATAAGCCACCATCTAACCCATATATACAACTATTTACAGTATACATAAGTCATCTGATCCATATGTACAACTGTCTACATTATACATATGCCACCACCTAACCCATATATACAACTGTCTACATTATACATAAGCCACCATCTAACCCATATATACAACTATCTACAGTATAAATAAGCCATGTGACCCATATGTACAACTGTCTACATTATACATATGCCACCTAACCCATATATACAACTGTCTACATTATACATAAGCCACCATCTAACCCATATATACAACTATCTACAGTATACATAAGCCATCTGACCCATATATACAACTGTCTACATTACACATAAGCCACCACCTAACCCATATATATAACTATCTAGATTATGCATAAACTACCTAACCCATATATAAAAATACAATTCTGTGAAACCTGTAGAATTGTTTTTGAGTAAATCCAGTCCAGGTCGTCCCAAAGTGATGACATGTGGGTATTCTGCCCCCAGGGGGCGCTCGACTGCAGGATCAAAAGCTGTCGCTCCTCCCGGCCCCCTATAAAAGCAGGTGTCTCTCTATCATTTCCCAGTGGTTAAAAAGCAGTAAGAGAAGACAGGCCGGGAGGGAAACCATGTTACTTCACATAGCTTCAGCATGTAATCTCTCCAACTAAAAACCTTAAGGACAACAAGTCCAAGATAAAAATGGTAATCACCATAACAGGCAACCTGGACTGGATATACTCAAACAATTCTACAGGTGAGTTTCACAGATTTGTATTTTTCCCTATATCCAGTCCAGGTTGTCCCAAAGTGATGACATGTGGGACATCCAAAAGCAGTGTCCATTAGGGCGGGATCCCCAGTGCGGAACAGCATGTAGTTCATTTCACTATCACCTGAAGCACCTTTAAGCCAAAGACAGCATCAGTTGAGGCCCTAACATCAACCTTAGAGAACTTTGTAAAAGTATGAACTGAAGACCAAGTGGCGGCCTTACAAACCTGTTCAACAGATGCCTGGTGCTGAAAAGCCCAAGAGGCACCAATAGCTCTGGTAGAATGAGCTGTAATACGAAAAGGGGGTTCTTTCCCCTTGGCAGAATATGCTTGCACCACCGACTGTCTGATTCACTTACTGAGAGTGGACTTGGCTGGTGGCAAACCTTTCCTAGAGCCTTCTGTTAGGACAAAGAGCAATCTGATTTCCTGAAGGATTCAGTCGCAACCTGGTAATACTTAATGACCACATCCAAGCCATGGAGGGTCCTTTCCTTAGAATTAGTCGGTGCTGGACACAAAGAAGGCAAGACAACTTCCTTATTAAGGTGCAAGGGAGAAACGACCTTTGGCAAAAAAATCACCTTATCCTTATGCCGCACAAAGTAGGGAGGTTTCATACAAAGCGCGGCCAGCTCTGAGACGCGACGCACCGAGGTGATCGCTACCAAAAAGACCACTTTGAGAGTCAAAATAGACAATGCAGCATCGCACAAAGGCTCGAATGGAGGACCCTGAAGAGCAGAAAGTACCAAATTCAAGTCCCCACACCGGTAATACTGACTTACGCGGTGGACGGACATGGGTGACTCCCTGGAAAAAAGTCTTGAGCAACCTATGATTGGCAATGGATCTCTGGAAAAAGATGGCTAAGGCCGAGACCTGACCCTTGAGGGTGCTCAGCTGGAGACCCAAGTCTAAGCCGTGTTGCAAAAACTCCAGAATCCTAGAAATAGAGAATGTGAGGCAAGGGAGACTCTTGGACTCGCACCAAGCAATAAGCGTGCCAAACTCTGTAGTATATCATGGAAGAAGACTTCTTCCGCGCCTGTATCATGGTACGCACAACCGTGGCCGACAGCCCCTTCTCCATCAGGATTGAGGTTTCAATAGCCAGGCCGTCAAAGCCAGCATCTGTAAATTGGGGTGCCGCAGCGACCCCTGAGTGTGAAGCCCTGGGTCGTCGGGCATGATGTAGCGATCCACTGACATCTGATTTATGTCCGCAAACCAACTCCTTCTCGGCCAGCGAGGAGCCACCAGGATGGTTGGAATGCCTAAAGGAGCCTGAACTCTGTCAAGGGAATTTCCAGAGCGTCTGTGGCAAAGGCCAGAGGATCTCTTGAAAGGGAGACGAATCTTGGGAGCTTGTGATTGTGTCTGGACGCAAACAGGTCCACGTCTGGCTGACCCCAGCGGAGAAACAGAGCATGAAAGGTCTTGCTGCTGAGAGACCATTCCCACAGGCGTGAGGCGCTCCTGCTCAGTCCTGGTTTTCTACCCCAGGGATGTAAACCGCCGATATGCAGGGAACATTCTCCTCTGCCCAAGTCAGAATCTGGGTCACCTCCTTGAGGGCTCGCTTGCTCCGAGTCCCGCCCTGGTGATTGATGTAGGCGACAGCTGTCTGATTGTCCAAGCGAACCTGGATCGCACGACCCCTTAAATGGGGAGTCAAGTGAAGAAGCACCAACCGGATCGCTCTGTTCCAGGAGATTTATGGGTAAGCGGTTCTCCTGCGGACCCCACTGACCCTGGATCTTCTGCATCTGCCAAACGCATCCCCAGCCGGTCAGACTGGCATCCGTGGTAACTATCTCCCTTCGGGAAGTCAGAAAGGACTTGCCCACCAATAGGTTCCTGGAGTCCAGCCACCACAAGAGGGACTGCCTGGCCGGGGGGGCAGTGAAAATTCCCGTTCCAGCGACTCCTGCATCCGGTCCCAGCCAGTCAATAGGTTCAACTGAAGACGTCTCATGTGAAATTGGGCGAAGGGCACTGCCTCGAAGCATGACACCATTAGGCCCACCAGTCTCATCCCCAGACGGATCGATGGCTGCTGACAAGACAGCAAGGCCTGCACCTGCGTCTGGAGGCCCAAAACCTTGTGCTGTGGCAGGAAAACCTTGACCTGAGAGGTGTCTATCGTCATGCCCAGGAAGGACCTCACTGTTGAGGGTATGATAGAAGACTTTGGGTAATTGGGCCCACCTAAAAGACACAAACAAGAGTGGCCATCAGTATCCCACAGCACATGCGCAATATTAAAAAATCATAATAATCAATAATAGCAAGAGGGACTTACGACACCGACAGCAGCAACCAGAGGGGTCCCAGGCAGGAAGGCAGTAACAGCAGCAGGGCAAGATGGCGCAGACAGCCGACCACCGCAGCAGCTCGGCGCGTTCCTCGAGGGGCGGGCCACACGGCGGTGACGTGAAAAGCGTCATTGTGCGACCCTGCCCCCCAGGTCGGAGCGAAAACGAGTGCTCGCCCACCAGAAGAGAAGGCCTGCCCCCCCCCCCCCCCCCCCTGGAGAACAATGGTGGGGACAAGACCGCAATTGCCTCAGGGCGCGCCCGCAGTGGGGCCCCTGCACCAGACCGAGCGGCGCGCACAACGCGCCCGCACCTTCGCCACCTGTCGGGCAGATCGCGCGAGCGACGTCCCCCCCCCCCCCCACGTAATAGCCTCAAGATGGAGGGGAGAGGGAAGCTGGAGCCAGACTCGAGGGAGCGAGGGAGGTATGTATAAGAGTGCGCAAACAGTAAAAGTAAAGTGACCACACACAGCACAATAAAGCTTGTGGGACAGGGAGGGATATGAAGCCAGAAGGCAATAATTCTGGCTCATCATCAGCCCATGGCCGGCTACCCATTAATCAGGGTCTGCGGCCCAGAGCCTAGCTCTGCCAAAAACGCATGAACCCGCTGTTCTCCCTACTGTCACAGTCCCGATCAGCCGTGACTGGGAGGCAATAGTGGGTCCACGGGATCAGTGGTAATAGGGTCCGCAGCGGCCGACGGGCTAGGAGGCCCCGCTCAGCTGCCAAAATCCAGGAGAGAGTATCCAACGATCTTCAGCAGCCAGACTGCAAGATGAACACTGGGAAATGATAGAGAGACACCTGATTTTATAGGGGGCGGGAGGAGTGACGGATTTTGATCTTGCAGTCGAGCGCCCCCTGGGGGCGGTATACCCACATGTCATCACTTTGGGACGACCTGGACTGGATATAAGAAAAACTGTCTACATTATAGCTAATCCACCACCTAACCCATGTATGAAACTGTCTACATTATACATAGGCCACCTGAGCCATATATACAACAATCTACTTTATACGTAAGCCGCTGGACCCATATATAAAGCTGTCTACGTTATACACAAGTCACCTAACACATATGGACAACTATCTACATTATACATATATACAACTATCTACACCAGGGGCGTCAAACTAATCTTCTCTGAGGGGCACATGAGCATTCTGGTCCCCTTCAAAGGGCTGGTTAATGAAAGACAAGAAACAAAATGCAAACACGACCATTCAAATGTATGATTACAGACACAGAATGATTTTGGCCAGGACGGCTAGAAGGGGCGCAGTCCAGCCCCCACTGTCTGGTACCTGTCAGACACATGTGATATATAAAACTGTCTACATTATACATAAATCACTTAACCCCTCTATACATCGATATACATTACGGGGGGGGGGGGGGGACACAGCTCTCCACATAGTCAGCTGTTGGGAGCAGCTGGGTTGAGCGTCTGCCGCAGCCAAAGTAAGGGAGCGTGGCCGGGCATCCCGGAATTTCCCCATCAGTCAGCACAAGCTTTTATTTATAGAAATCCTTTTATTTTTAAGGGGAAAAAGCTGCAGGAGCTGAGTTCTTACGTCTGCTTTTACTTTCTGTTTTGTTTCAAGCTCTCAATTTGCTGGGCAAACAGCCTCCTCACCGCACCTCTCCCCAGCTCGCTAGGAAGACAGACCCCCACACTTCTCCTTAGCTTGCTAGGAAGACAGACCCCCACACTTCTCCTTAGCTTGCTAGGAAGACAGACCCCCACACCTCTCCTTAGCTCGCTAGGAAGACATACCCTGCACCTCTCCTTAGCTTGCTAGGAAGACAGACCCCACACCTCTCCTTAGCTCGCTAGGAAGACAGACCCCACACCTCTCCTTAGCTTGCTAGGAAGACAGACCCCACACCTCTCCTTAGCTCGCTAGGAAGACAGACCCCCACACCTCTCCTCAGCTTGCTAGGAAGACAGACCCCCACACCTCTCCTTAGCTCGCTAGGAAGACAGGCCCCCACACTTCCCCTTAGCTTGCTAGGAAGACAGACCCCCACACCTCTCCTTAGCTCGCTAGGAAGACAGACCCCCACACCTCTCCTCAGCTTGCTAGGAAGACAGACCCCCACACCTCTCCTTAGCTCGCTAGGAAGACAGGCCCCCACACTTCCCCTTAGCTTGCTAGGAAGACAGACCCCCACACCTCTCCTTAGCTCGCTAGGAAGACAGGCCCCCACACCTCTCCTTAGCTTGCTAGGAAGACAGACCCCACACCTCTCCTTAGCTTGCTAGGAAGACAGACCCCACACCTCTCCTTAGCTTGCTAGGAAGACAGACCCCACACCTCTCCTTAGCTTGCTAGGAAGACAGACCCCACACCTCTCCTTAGCTTGCTAGGAAGACAGACCCCACACCTCTCCTTAGCTTGCTAGGAAGACAGACCCCCACACCTCTCCCCAGCTCGCTAGGAAGACAGACCCCCACACCTCTCCCCAGCTCGCTAGGAAGACAGACCCCCACACCTCTCCTTAGCTTGCTAGGAAGACAGACCCCCACACCTCTCCTTAGCTCGCTAGGAAGACAGGCCCCCACACTTCCCCTTAGCTTGCTAGGAAGACAGACCCCCACACCTCTCCTTAGCTCGCTAGGAAGACAGACCCCCACACCTCTCCTTAGCTTGCTAGGAAGACAGACCCCACACCTCTCCTTAGCTTGCTAGGAAGACAGACCCCACACCTCTCCTTAGCTTGCTAGGAAGACAGACCCCCACACCTCTCCTTAGCTCGCTAGGAAGACAGGCCCCCACACTTCCCCTTAGCTTGCTAGGAAGACAGACCCCCACACCTCTCCTTAGCTCGCTAGGAAGACAGACCCCCACACCTCTCCTTAGCTTGCTAGGAAGACAGACCCCACACCTCTCCTTAGCTTGCTAGGAAGACAGACCCCACACCTCTCCTTAGCTTGCTAGGAAGACAGACCCCACACCTCTCCTTAGCTTGCTAGGAAGACAGACCCCCACACCTCTCCCCAGCTCGCTAGGAAGACAGACCCCCACACCTCTCCCCAGCTCGCTAGTAAGACAGGCCCCCACACTTCCCCTTAGCTCGCTAGGAAGACAGACCCCCACACTTCTCCTTAGCTTGCTAGGAAGACAGGCCCCCACACCTCTCCCCAGATCGCTAGGAAGACAGACCCCCACACCTCTCCTTAGCTCGCTACGAAGACAGGCCCCCACACTTCTCCTTAGCTCGCTAGGAAGACATACCCTGCACCTCTCCTTAGCTCACTAGGAAGACGGACCCCTGCAACTCTCCTTAGCTCGTTAGGAAGACAGACCCTGCACCTCTCCTTTGCTCACTAGGAAGACAGACCCCCGCACCTCTCCTCAGCTCCCTAGCAGGACAGCCCCTCTATCCTCAGCTCACTAGGAAGACAGACCCCGCACCTCTCCTCAGCTCACTAGGAAGACAGACCCCCGCACCTCTCCTCATCTCGCTAGGTAGGCAGACCCCTGCACCTCTCCCCAGCTCACTAGGAAGACAGACGCCTGCACCGATACCCAGCTCGCTAGGAAGACAGACGCCTGCACCGATACCCAGCTCGCTAGGAAGACAGACGCCTGCACCGATACCCAGCTCGCTAGGAAGACAGACGCCTGCACCGATACCCAGCTCGCTAGGAAGACAGACGCCTGCACCGATACCCAGCTCGCTAGGAAGACAGACGCCTGCACCGATACCCAGCTCGCTAGGAAGACAGACGCCTGCACCGATACCCAGCTCGCTAGGAAGACAGACGCCTGCACCGATACCCAGCTCGCTAGGAAGACAGACGCCTGCACCGATACCCAGCTCGCTAGGAAGACAGACGCCTGCACCGATACCCAGCTCACTAGGAAGACAGACCCTGCACCTCTCCTCAGATCTCTAGGGGGACAGACCCTGCACCTCTCTTAGCTCACTAGGAAGACAGACCCTGTACCTCTCCTCAGTTAGCTAAACAGACAGCAGCAGAGTTAACTCCACACAACCCTGCACCTCTCCTCACTCCCAAGTAACTGGACATAAAAATGAATTAAAAGTAATGTAAAGCAAAAGTGGTAAACCTAGGTTTTGGTCCGCTGTAAAACTAGATTGCTGGGGTGGAGGGGCATCCCTGTCTTGGATATCCAGACCTGCACACACACACCCATATACATTCCAATGCTGCAGGCCACTGGTTCATCAGCCCACATGACCACTGCTCACCATGCAAACCCATATGGTCATGTGGGGCAGCGAACTGGCGGCCAGCAACAAGGCAATGAGCGTGGGATATGCAGTGTGGTATTGCTACCACTAGGGGAGCTAGAAGTGGTGTGGAGAAGCCTGTCCTACATTGATATGCTTGAGTGAATAGAGATATGAACTCCCATACTGTGACATCAGCATCAGTCTGTCTGGATCACATTGTAAACATTGGGGCACCCAGGCCTGGGCTGATGTGCTGCAGGGGAAAGGAGTATTCCTTTTTTTTTTACTGCTCTTACAGATGCCCATTTAAGATTTTTTTCCTCGTGTGGTTTTTAGTAATAAAAGAACATCCGGTGGGTTATTTCCCAAATAGCTGTCATATTTTCCTGTGAAGAAAAAACAGGAAGTTGTGAGGGCTTCCCCTGGCACGCCACCCCTCCTTGTTTCTATAGCTCTCCTTTTATCACAGTAGGTGTGTATGTATTTGTAAGCTGTATTCGGCGCATAAAGTTAAAGGATTAATTCCCATGCAAGGTAGGAGAGGCAGGACTCATGTATGGGGCCCCAAAAGTGAAGAGGGGCCCAGCAGCATCCCCAGGACAAAATTTTAGTGTAGGGTTGGCAGCAAGGTCTGTCTACAGTTAAAGCGGACCTTCACCCTGAATAAGAGCCTATCTTATATGTTTCCTCCACCCTGACATTAAAAATCATCCTACCTGCATCTACTGCATGTTATGAGCCTTTAAACATCCAAGATGGCGGCTTATGGAAGCCGCCATCTTATCAGGCAGCCTGCAAACAGGAAGTGCCTCCTGACTGTGCTGCTCTGCATTCTGGGACTGCTGACCGTTACCTGACCCCAGCTCTGCTCTGTCTGAGCAAAGCACAGCTATAACCCACCCCCCTGTACCTTATCCCGCTCTCCTCTCCTCAGTAAGTGTGATGCTTCTGAGTCAAGATGGGGGCGCCCGTATCCTAAATTCCTGAACAGAGTTGCAGCCCAGTGGGGGAAAGAATAATAAGTTAGTGACTAAAAACGTAAAATATATTAATTTTAGATGCTGGGGAACCATTTTTTAAGAGTTTGGGCTTTTCATTAAATCACGCTGAAGGTCCGGTTTAAATGGAGCACTATCGCGAAAAAATGGCCCAATAATAAAAATCCATATAAATATGCTGGAAGGTGGGAGAAGGGGTCACTTATACACCCAGTATTGAGAAATATCCAGCCAGGTTTGTATTTTTTATTTTAATGGAAGGAAGAGGGCATCTCAGGTGACAGACTCCCCTCATAGACTAAACCTGTATCCCCAGGATTTTATTCCTACCAGGGGGAAGAAAACCACAAGCTTGGTGGGAGTTTTAATTAGTTTGGATGTATAAGTGACCCCTCCCCTTATTAGCTAAAGTGTTTATATGGATTTTTAATATTACACAATTTTACGATAGTGCTCCTTTAAGGAGCACATCACATATTTTCTGTAGTTTGTGAGCTATAAGTGTAGGTTTAAACCGGACCTTCAGCGTGATTTCATGAAAAGCCCAAACCTTTAAACTATTCCCCGGCATCTAAAGTGAATATATTTTACGTTTTTAGTCACTTATTATTCTTTCCACCGCTGGGCTGCAACTCTGTTCAGGACTCTAGGATACGGGGGCTGCCTTTTTGCTTCAGAAGCATCACATACTGAGGAGAGGAGAGCGGGATAAAGTGCAGGGGGCGGGTTATAGCTGTGCTTTGCACAGACAGAGCTGAGCCGGGGTCAGGGAAAGCACACAGTCAGAAGACACTCTTCCTGTCTGCAGGCTGCCTGAGCCATCATCTTGGATGTTTAAAGTGGACCATCACCCATGGGTGATCGGCCCGGGAATCTATAAGATTCCCGGGCCGATCACCTCTCTCACCGCGGGACATCCGAGATCGGGATGTCCCACGGTGAGGGACCCCCCCCCCCAAAACCCCCAAAAAAAGTACCTCATCGGCGGTGGCAGCGGCCGCCTCCCGCGCGCCCCTCTAGACGTGCACGCGCCCGCCGTTTGTGAATGGCCGGCGCGCGCCCTGTCCGAGTGACGTGCGGGAGGTGGTGGCGGACGCGCTGTCTTGTCCGTCGCTGTCACCCGCTTGTCTGTCGGCGGGGATTGGACAGTGCGGCCACGTGGGAGCGTGGTGAGGTGAGTTTTGGGGGCTTTCTGGGGGGTTTCACACAGCGGGGCACCCCCAATTGGGGTGCCCCCCTGAAGTGGACCAAAACCCAGGATAGTCAAAATCCTGGGTGTTGGTGCACTTTAAAGGCTCATAACATGCAGTAGATGCAGGTAGGATGGTTTTTAATGTGAGCAATCTGTATGTACAGGGTGTGGGAAACATATAAGATGGACTCTTTCAGGGTGAAGGTCCGGTTTAACTAGTGGAGCTATTATTATTATTATTATTTATTTATATAGCGCCATCATCTTCCGTAGCACTTTACAAAGTAGTAGCTACATGAGCTTGTATGGGGCATGAAGATTTCTGACATTAAGATTGCACAGGGCCCTAAGATTTCTGATGGTGACCCTGTCCCCTATAGAAAGCTCTTGATAGATAACCATTGTGTTTTCTTTGTCTACAGCAAATGCTCACCCTCCCCCGTGCCTCCAGGGCACCCAGCGCCCCCCTGGCTGAGGTCTATGACGTGCCGCCCGCCAAGCTGAATGCCCCTGCCGCCCCTCAGGTAATGATTGCCATTAGAAACATTTTCAGATTCAACTTCTCTGGCCTGGAATAAAGGGCAATGGGGCTTTTACTAAAACATTGGGGGGGGGGGTCTAAATGAGTGGTCGGTGTGGCTAAGCAAGTGACAGACAGCTTCCAGTGTGCTATGCTGTGAAAGTCAGAATCGGCCTATCAGCATGAGGCTTCTCTATGCATGTTGTCATGCAGATCCTCCTTTCCCAATCCCACTAGATGACCCAGCTACAATGGAACAACATGAAGTTTGCAAGGGTGTTTCCTGAAAGTTCTTCTTTAAAGCTAAATTCTTAAATGAGTCAGCCTGATTAGGGGTCAGGATTCAGTGTGAAAACCCGATTGCCTCACTGACAATCCCACAGCACATGCTTCCCCTGTATTCCCAAGGCACCCAGGAAAGGCCTATCTGAATGGCTAGTGCAGGTGCACACAGCCGGAGGGTAGCGGCTGAATGGGGTGCCAGACGCTCTCAGTGCCCGTGCACACACCATCCCTGTAAGTCAACCTTGGGGGTGTTTTACACAGCTGGGATGCCCTGGGGGGCAAAGAACACTTTGAACGGATATTCTTTGGGATAACCCAGGGTTTACCAGTAAACTCCCCTCAATGCCACAGCTGTCTGCGGTATTTCCACTCCCTCCGTGGTCCCAATGGCAGACATTCAAGTCCACCTAGCGAGGCAAGCGTACGGAGGGGAAGCTGCTAGAGGCTTGTGTGTTGAGATTGAGGTGAGTATATAGGGAAGCTAGGAGGTTTCACATTGCAGGGTATCCCAGATTGGGTCTCATCTAATCTCAAGAACAGGGAATTGCCCAGCCCCAAACTATAGGGCCAGGAAAAACAGGTTTTAGTTCTCTGGATGCATCTGATTGGCCAAGTAACCCTGAGCAAACCTTGAAATGATTCGTTTTTCTTCCATCAGGGTGGCAGGACGCCATCTCCAGTCAGCGCACGCTCACCATGTCCCTTAGTGATCGAGCAGAGCCAACAGCTGATCTACGATATCCCGTCTAGTCCTGAGTCCCCGGCTCGCAGCTACACCAAGACCTCCAAAGCCTCAAATGTAAGTACAGTAATGCTGAGCCTCTACAGCAATGTTCCCCATCCAGTGATACTATGGTTTGTTGTACTGTTGGTACTCAAGGCCGCTGCAATAGCATGCACTGGCCGGCCATGTCAACAAGCTGCAGTGGTGCAGTGTCCTGGGAGCAATAGGAGTGGCTGGCAGGCCTGGTGTCCTCGCTGGTTGGAGGTGGCTGATCCAAAGAGCCAATGTAGCTGAGGTTGTAGGCAGGTAGTAGACTAGCCATGGTTGTAGAATGTATCTAAGGCTATGGGCAGGCAGCAGACTAGACATGGTTGTAGAATGTAACTAAGGCTGTGGGCAGGCAGCAGACTAGACATGGTTGTAGAATGTATCTAAGGCTGTGGGCAGGCAGCAGACTAGACACGGTTGTAGAATGTATCTAAGGCTGTGGGCAGGCAGCAGACTAGACATGGTTGTAGAATGTAACTAAGGCTGTGGGCAGGCAGCAGACTAGACATGGTTGTAGAATGTATCTAAGGCTGTGGGCAGGCAGTAGACTAGACATGGTTGTAGAATGTATCCAAGGCTGTGGGCAGGCAGCAGACTAGACATGGTTGTAGAATGTATCCAAGGCTGTGGGCAGGCAGCAGACTAGACATGGTTGTAGAATGTAACTAAGGCTGTGGGCAGGCAGCAGACTAGACATGGTTGTAGAATGTATCTAAGGCTATGGGCAGGCAGCAGACTAGACATGGTTGTAGAATGTATCTAAGGCTGTGGGCAGGCAGCAGACTAGACATGGTTGTAGAATGTAACTAAGGCTGTGGGCAGGCAGCAGACTAGACATGGTTGTAGAATGTATCTAAGGCTGTGGGCAGGCAGCAGACTAGACACGGTTGTAGAATGTATCTAAGGCTGTGGGCAGGCAGCAGACTAGACATGGTTGTAGAATGTAACTAAGGCTGTGGGCAGGCAGCAGACTAGACATGGTTGTAGAATGTATCTAAGGCTGTGGGCAGGCAGTAGACTAGACATGGTTGTAGAATGTATCCAAGGCTGTGGGCAGGCAGCAGACTAGACATGGTTGTAGAATGTATCCAAGGCTGTGGGCAGGCAGCAGACTAGACATGGTTGTAGAATGTAACTAAGGCTGTGGGCAGGCAGCAGACTAGACATGGTTGTAGAATGTAACTAAGGCTGTGGGCAGGCAGCAGACTAGACATGGTTGTAGAATGTATCTAAGGCTGTGGGCAGGCAGTAGACTAGACATGGTTGTAGAATGTATCTAAGGCTATGGGCAGGCAGCAGACTAGACATGGTTGTAGAATGTATCTAAGGCTGTGGGCAGGCAGCAGACTAGACATGGTTGTAGAATGTATCTAAGGCTGTGGGTAGGCAGCAGACTAGACATGGTTGTAGAATGTATCCAAAGCTGTGGGCAGGCAGCAGACTAGACATGGTTGTAGAATGTATCCAAAGCTGTGGGCAGGCAGCAGACTAGACATGGTTGTAGAATGTATCTAAGGCTGTGGGCAGGCAGCAGACTAGACATGGTTGTAGAATGTATCTAAGGCTGTGGGCAGGTATCAGACTAGACATGGTTGTAGAATGTATCTAAGGCTGTGGGCAGGCAGCAGACTAGACATGGTTGTAGAATGTATCTAAGGCTGTGGGCAGGCAGCAGACTAGACATGGTTGTAGAATGTATCTAAGGCTGTGGGCAGGCAGCAGACTAGACATGGTTGTAGAATGTATCTAAGGCTGTGGGCAGGCAGCAGACTAGACATGGTTGTAGAATGTATCTAAGGCTGTGGGAAGGCAGCAGACTAGACATGGTTGTAGAATGTATCTAAGGCTGTGGGCAGGCAGCAGACTAGACATGGTTGTAGAATGTATCTAAGGCTGTGGGCAGGCAGCAGACTAGACATGGTTGTAGAATGTATCTAAGGCTGTGGGCAGGCAGCAGACTAGACATGGTTGTAGAATGTATCTAAGGCTGTGGGCAGGTATCAGACTAGACATGGTTGTAGAATGTATCTAAGGCTGTGGGCAGGCAGCAGACTAGACATGGTTGTAGAATGTATCTAAGGCTGTGGGCAGGCAGCAGACTAGACATGGTTGTAGAATGTATCTAAGGCTGTGGGCAGGCAGCAGACTAGACATGGTTGTAGAATGTATCTAAGGCTGTGGGCAGGCAGCAGACTAGACATGGTTGTAGAATGTATCTAAGGCTGTGGGAAGGCAGCAGACTAGACATGGTTGTAGAATGTATCTAAGGCTGTGGGCAGGCAGCAGACTAGACATGGTTGTAGAATGTATCTAAGGCTGTGGGCAGGCAGCAGACTAGACATGGTTGTAGAATGTATCTAAGGCTGTGGGCAGGCAGCAGACTAGACATGTTTGTAGAATGTATCTAAGGCTATGGGCAGGCAGCAGACTAGACATGGTTGTAGAATGTATCTAAGGCTGTGGGCAGACAGCAGACTAGACATGTTTGTAGAATGTATCTAAGGCTATGGGCAGGCAGCAGACTAGACATGGTTGTAGAATGTATCTAAGGCTGTGGGCAGGCAGCAGACTAGACATGGTTGTAGAATGTATCTAAGGCTGTGGGCAGGCAGCAGACTAGACATGTTTGTAGAATGTATCTAAGGCTATGGGCAGGCAGCAGACTAGACATGGTTGTAGAATGTATCTAAGGCTGTGGGCAGACAGCAGACTAGACATGTTTGTAGAATGTATCTAAGGCTATGGGCAGGCAGCAGACTAGACATGGTTGTAGAATGTATCCAAGGCTGTGGGCAGGCAGCAGACTAGACATGGTTGTAGAATGTATCTAAGGCTGTGGGCAGGTATCAGACTAGACATGGTTGTAGAATGTATCTAAGGCTGTGGGCAGGCAGCAGACTAGACATGGTTGTAGAATGTATCTAAGGCTGTGGGCAGGCAGCAGACTAGACATGGTTGTAGAATGTATCTAAGGCTGTGGGCAGGCAGCAGACTAGACATGGTTGTAGAATGTATCTAAGGCTGTGGGCAGACAGCAGACTAGACATGTTTGTAGAATGTATCTAAGGCTATGGGCAGGCAGCAGACTAGACATGTTTGTAGAATGTATCTAAGGCTGTGGGCAGGCAGCAGACTAGACATGGTTGTGCAACATAACAGAGGTAGTTGGCACACTGGACATGGTTGTAGAGTATAGCAGTGGTTGAGGGCGGGCAGCATGCAATGTAGGATCAGAAAGGTAAGTAACACAGACTGGGGACAACCTGGCAACACTGTGCTGCCTCCAATCAGTGGGGGACGCCAGGACTGCCAGCAACTCCTGTTGTCGGGACAGTGGGGGTGGTGGTCAAATGAAGAAGTGGTTCCTGTAAGCTACCACCCATCATGGCACTAGCTGAGAAGCAGTGTGAGAGCATTGGACAGGTAAGTAAACCTTTGAGAGGTGCTACTTTTTTTTGATCCACAAAGAAAAATGTCAGCAGGGTCATGATCAAATTGGCAGACCTCAATGTTTGGCCAGCTTTAGGAAGAGCTCTTTGATAATATAACCCACAGCCAGGAAGGGGGTAGTTGGTCACCGATCTCAGCTCAAATTAACGACCTGGTTGTATCTCCAGCAGGTATATGATGTTCCGCCCACTGGTACACTGACTCAGAAAGCCAGAAGCAATACCCCTCCAGTGATTGGTCAGTTCAGCACCCTGCCGAACCCTCGCAAGTCTGACTGGATCTACGATGTGCCTTTATCTCCGGAGAGGAACGATCCGAAGCTCAACTGCCGGAAGGTTTCTATAGATCAAAGCATGGTGTATGATGTGCCGCCCACCCGGTACGGGCCGGTGCATTCCAAGATGGAGGCAAGTGAGACACCCGGTCAGGTGTACGACATCCCGCCAATGCAGAAGTCTTTCTCTGGAGCTGGTCGGTGTCTTTACGACATTCCGTCCTCTCGTGACATTTCCCCCTCGTGTCACAATGGAAATGCACTGAAAAGCTCATCGACCTTCAGAAAGGTAAAACTGCAGCAGAGGGACTCCAAGGAAAACGTCTACGATATCCCCAGAGGGTTGGGCATCGGGTCTCCACTGAAGAATGAAACCAGCAGCTCGTCCTACAGCGAGCGGATCTACGATATTCCTCCACCAATCCCAACTAACGAAAAACCGTCTTCTCACAAGTCGCAATGCAACCGATTTTCTGCGTCCAGCTCAGACAGCCGAACCAGCACCTTATCCACCTCATCAACGTCCAGCGAGTCAGCTGCGGACGACAGCATGGGAGACGCAATTCTGGAGCCGGAAGTGGCCATCAAGAGGATAAGCGAGCTGCAGGAGCGGCTCTCCAGCTCCATCGCCAGCCTCATGATCTTCGTGAGCAGTAAGTGGAGGCTGCAGGAGAACATGGAGGCCAACCTGGGGGACATCCACAGAGCGGTGGACGGCATTGTCTCATCTCTGAGGTGCTTCATAGACTTTGCCCGGACTATTAAAGCCAACGCCGCTCACCTGACCGACACCAACATTCAGCACCGGATAACCGGCCAGCTGGAAACCCTCTCGGACTCTCACCAGACTCTCTCCAAAAATCAGGAGGCCATTAATCAGTGTAACTGGTCCCTGCAAGCGCTGGTCATCGATAAGCCACGCGTGGCTCCCGACGACCTGGACCAGTTTGTGATGGTGGCCAGGACCATTCCGGATGACGTGAAGAGGTTCGTCTCCATTATCATCGCCAACGGGAAGCTTTTGTTCAGGAAACTTCCGGGAGGAAACCCTGCGCAGAAGCCGAAGACGTTTCGGAAGCCGCAAGTGCCCCCACGTCAGGACACAAAGGTCCCCCAGGAATGCCCAGGAGAAGACAAGCTGAAGGAGAAGCGGTTCCAGCTCCCCAGACAGAAGGCCGTAGAGGACAGTGGATACGTCTACCTGCAGGTCAGTCTCTAGCCCCACCCCCAGATGGAATGCTGGGAATATTATCTACACACAATAGGGACCTTTCTACCCTTCGGCCCCAGTGTGTGCTTGGCTTTCGTAAGGAACAACCATAGTTACTGAGTGTAGCCCAGCTGGGGATCTGACCTCACTGCCTGTTTGGTCATCACATTCACCTAACAAAAATGCCACAGGGGTCACTTGGACCAGAGGTGACAACCTCATATTTGTATCCACCTCCCTTTCCATCCCAGGGACCCTTAGATTCAGAGCTGGATTAAAGCGGAACAAAACCAGGAATTTCAACTAAACCAGCTCCCTCGGGCAACACTAGTCCTATAGCGCAGGGGAGGGGAGGCTCTAGAGAGCATGGGAAGTGGAGGCTCTAGAGAGCATGGGAAGTGGAGGCTCTAGAGAGCATGGGAAGTGGAGGCTCTAGAGAGCATGGGAAGTGGAGGCTCTAGAGAGCATGGGAAGTGGAGGCTCTAGAGAGCATGGGAAGTGGAGGCTCTAGAGAGCATGGGAAGTGGAGGCTCTAGAGAGCATGGGAAGTGGAGGCTCTAGAGAGCATGGGAAGTGGAGGCTTTAGAGAGCATGGGAAGTGGAGGATCTAGAGAGCATGGGAAGTGGATGCTCTAGAGAGCATGGGAAGTGGATGCTCTAGAGAGCATGGGAAGTGGATGCTCTAGAGAGCATGGGAAGTGGAGGATCTAGAGAGCATGGGAAGTGGAGGATCTAGAGAGCATGGGAAGTGGAGGATCTAGAGAGCATGGGAAGTGGAGGATCTAGAGAGCATGGGAAGTGGAGGATCTAGAGAGCATGGGAAGTGGAGGATCTAGAGAGCATGGGAAGTGGAGGCTCTAGAGAGCATGGGAAGTGGAGGATCTAGAGAGCATGGGAAGTGGAGGCTCTAGAGAGCATGGGAAGTGGAGGCTCTAGAGAGCATGGGAAGTGGAGGCTCTAGAGAGCATGGGAAGTGGAGGCTCTAGAGAGCATGGGAAGTGGAGGCTCTAGAGAGCATGGGAAGTGGAGGCTCTAGAGAGCATGGAAGTGAGCGAGCTAGAGATTAGGGATGTGGAGGAGCTAGAGAGTAGAAGAATAGATGAGATAAAAAGCAGGGGAGGAAAGGAGCTTGAGAGTAAAGGAAAAGAAGGAGCTGGAAAACAGGGGAGAGAAGAAGCTGGAGAGCAGGAGCTGGAGGGGAGGAGAGGAGCTAAAGCTAAAAATAAGGGGAAGGGAGGAGCTAGAGAGCAGGGGAAGGGGCTAAATAGCAGCAAAGGGAGAAGATAAAAAGCAGGGGAAGCAGAGGAAGGGGAGGAGCTAGAGGGAAAGAGGCTAGAGAACAGGTAAGGGATGGAGCTAGAGAATAGGGGAGGGGAGGACCTAGAGAGCAGGGGAGGGAAGAAGCTAGAGGGGAGGAGCTAAAGTGCAGGGGAGGGGAGAATCTAAAGATCAGGGGAAGGAGCTAGAGTGAAGAGGAAAGGGTAGAGCTATAGTAGGGGAGGGGCTAAATAGCAGGAAAGGAGAGACGCTATAAAGCAAGGAAAGAGGGGGAGTTAGAAAGCAGAGGAAGGGAGGAGCTAGAGTAGAGGAGCTAGAGAGTAGAGGGAGAGAGGAGCTAGAGAGTAGAGGGAGGGGCTAGAGAGCAGAGGAAGTGGAGGACCTAGAGAGTATAGGGAGGGGCTAGAGAGCAGAGGAAGTGAAGGAGCTAGAGAGCAGAGGAAGTGAAGGAGCTAGAGAGTAGAGGGAGGGAGGAGCTAAAGAGTAGAGGGAGGGAGGAGCTAAAGAGTAGAGGGAGGGGCTAGAGAGCAGAGGAAATGGAGCAGCTAGAGAGTAGAGGATGAGACGTGCGGCACAAGAAGTTGCTCTAATAGGAAACATGGAGACTGGAGTAATAGTGACAAGGTGGGAGAGAGAGTAACTCCGTTCAAATAATTTTATTAAATTTATATTGACCTTCCCTTTAATGTAAAGGCTTTGAGCAGAGTTTTGCTTCAAGTTACTAGTGCCCCTCTTTCACAATGCCTCTGCAGCCATATGGATGAGCCCTAATTCCTCTCATGTTTTTTTCAGAAACGAGAAGACTTTGAGAAGATGCAGAAACAGGCTTCCATGCTGCAGCTGGAGAGGAAGACCAGCCCAGAGGAGAAGGTAAGCACTAAACCTAAAGCTGTTTCTGTCAGCCCTGGAGTCTTCAGATTTTGATCCGCATTCGGATGTGTCCGCTGCATGCTTGTTGTACAGGAGCAGTGAAGCTGGATTAGCAGCACTGCCGCCAGGCCAGAAGCAGATCTCCATTAAAGTGGACCAAAACCCTCTGTCCCCTGTCCTAAAAGACTGCAGGGCCATGTGAAAGTCCTCAACCAGGCATTTTGGTTTCAGGTGCCCCGCCCCTCCAGGTTTCCCCTGTGCATGGGCAGGCATCCTGCAGCATCCCCAGCACTCCTATATAATGCACGTGTAAAGTGGACCAAAGCCCCTTAAACCTGGACCAGCTGTGTGAAACTCCCGAGTTTGCCTGTTACTTACCTTGAACCAGTGATCCCACGGCGCATGCGTGGGCCTCCTCCAGCATCCACTGTGTACACCTATGTCAGACACATCTGATTGGCTGGCAGCAGGGGTGCGAGGTGCATGCCCATAAATGACCATTGGAGGAGGCAGGATTAAGGTAAGAAACAGGTAAAAGGTGAAGAGGGGTTACAAAGACCTGAGGGAGGCAAAATTCATGGTTAATGTGTAATTGGATCCCATAATGTGCCTTCACCCGATGAGTAGCCTCGACTTGCCACTCACCCTGATGGTACGGCTGACATGGGTCAGCGTTCTGGTGGAAATCCTGGGTTTTGGACCACTTTAAAGCGGGACAAAACCCACCAGTGGCTGGCCCTGAATTGGAATGCCCCAATGAGTGCCCGTAAAAACTCACCTTTTTCCACTCCAACAGCACATGCGTGGGCTCCCGTCCTATCAGAACTCTTTGCCCTGACGTCATCATTCGGCAAAAGGCTCTCATTGATTTCAATGGGTAGCATTTGCCGCATTGCCCGCAACGTGCGCGCGCCCCCATCCCAGCCATTCAGATAGGCTGTGGCGGGAGCACACATGTGGCCGGGGATACGGCAGTGCATGCTCCCCACTACTGAAGGAAGTCAACGCGGCAAAGGGCTCTGATTGGACAAGAGCCCACACATGCGCCATTAAATTGGGGAAAAGGTGAGTTTTACTGGATGAACTGGTTCACACAGCTGTACATCCCAAATCAAGGGGCATGGAACAACACCCGGGAAAGTCCAATTCCTTACCTCACGGAATGCGTGGGAAAAGGGATACCAGGAATAAGCAGGGACACCAATGGACCAGCACATATGGTGATATTATTCTATGCTGTTCTATTTTTGTGAACTTTAAAGAGTTTCTCTTTCTGGATTTTTGACTAATATTAGCACCTTATACAAGCACTTTGGGTATACACTAGAACTTTAATTAATTATACTATACTATTATCACATAACAGTTGGATCTTTTTGTATATGTTATATGTTTTGGATTATACTATATACTATATTGTCCCTGCAGAAAAAAATGACTTTTTTTAGATGATTGTTGTCTTTTTTATTAGTAATAAATCTGTGAGCATCATGTGAACTATTAGTCTGTGATTCTTTTGGGTTGGTGGTGCTGATTTGGGTCGTTTTGTGTGGTTATTGTGGCCACAATTTTTGGAGTTTTCTAACCAATTCCTAAGAGCAGTAAAGCCAGATTAGCACCACTGCCACAAGTGGACCTAAATGGTTGTCACTATCCCGGGGTTTGGTCCTTGTCTCAAATCGGGGTGCCCTGCTGTGTGAAACCTCCAGATCGCACTAAAAATGTACCTTCCCGATATTCCCACGGCACACGGCGCGTCCATTCTGCACTGTATGCCATGCATATTAATGCCTGTGCTGGGGGATCATGCTGTGATCAGAGATGCTTCATTGCAGTGACACCAGCTCCCCCTAGTGGAACCAACCAGGGAAGCACCTCCATCACATTTCCTATCTGTAGAGTGTAACGCTCTTACTTTCTTCTCTCTTGCTACAGAGGAGAGGATGGCTGAAGCCGGAATCCCGGATACTCACTGGCGACGAGCTGGACGGGAAGAGTGAGTCGTTCTTACCTAAAGTAAGTGTTCTACACACACAAATGCCTGCCAAAGGCTGAAAGTTTTAAGGTGGACCAAAACCCAGGATTTTCTCCCTCCTGAACTTAGAATCTGTCTGTTCTCTTACCTAGCTTCCATAGCACAGAAGCGGATTCCAGTCAGAATAGATTGTTATGTATATGTATATGAGTCTAGTAAATAACTCATGGGAGCAGCCATGATGGGATTACTGTGGGTGCCGTCCCATTGAGAAGCCGTGGGCGCACGGCGGAGCGCGTGGGGTAGCAGCTGGGCCTCCTGTTCTTACTCCACCACGTATCGGGCGATATTTATCCTTTTGTTACTTGTTGCTGGTTGTTCACATGTTGTTACATTGTATTTTGCAAATCCTCATAGCGTATGTGGGGAGTTCTTCACAGGGTTTATAGTTTATTAGTTATTCTTTCACTCACAGCTTTTTACCTTAGCACTATCAGTTTATTCTGGGATGATAGGAGTACACTGTATTATATAGAGTGTTATTTTGGGGCACATGTTATTATAAGAGGTAGTACTTGTTATTTGTATATTATAATTATTGGTAGAATACACCATAGGCTCTATATTGGGAGCCTTGGTAGTATTTGGTGCACATTGATTTGATTTGTATTAAGTATACACATTCTTTATATTACACCGCCCATACCTGGTCCTTTAAACATGATACTTTCATGAATCAATTTTGTATTAATTGTTGTAGATTATATGAAACATTGTTGGATAATGTTGTAAATAGATTGTAATATATTCAGGAGGCCATTGTTTTTGTTTTTAAACTAGTCTTGTGTGTTTTTTTGTGGTTTTTAACTTATGATGGAATTAATACAATTATCTTCTTATTTTCATTATTCCCACTCGTGTGCCCATCTATTGATATGAATTCCATTGTTTTTCATTTTGGTTGTAACATAATTAGTATTATGGAATTCAGGGAAGCACCCAGGTTGGATGAATACTTTCTAGGTGATTTTGAGTAGTGCCCCTTACAAGTTAGTTTAATATATATTGAGAGGAGAAGGGAGGGGTGCTGGCTTTGTCTCATACATCTCAACAGAAGACAATGGGGCAGCAGTCACAGTAATCCCATCATGGCTGCTCGCAATCAGAGCCATTTGCCAAAGGATGTAAACACAGCAAAGGGCTCTGATTGGAGAGCCCGCACATGTGCCATTGGACCGAGAAGAGGTGAGTTTTACTGGGAACAAAACTTAGGAAAGTCAAATCACAAATTTTGACTAGCCCAGGGTTTGTTCCTTGTCCTGAGGACGTCGCGATTTGGAGCGCCTGGCTGTGTCAAACCCCCAGATTGCCCAAACAACTACCTTTCCCCAGTACCACGGTGCATGTGCAGGCTCTCGTCCACTCAGAGCCCCATGTTGTGCATATTAATGATCTGCAATAGGGCTCTATCTTAATGGCTGAATGTAGGCGTGCACCTCAGCCCAGAGATGCTGGGGAAGGGCCTGCGATGTTTACACCGCTGTGTGAGCCGGGGCAAAGGTGAGGTTAATGGCGACCCGGGGGATTTCATACAGTGGGGTATCTTGATTTGGGATGCCCCAAGAGAAGGCCAGCAGACGGCCCTGGAATCTTTTAGAGCTTAGGGTTTTTTTCCTCTTAAAGTGGACCAAAACCCACCCAATCCAAAAATCGGGATGCCCCGCTGTGTGAAACCTCCCAGGTCGCCCCATTCACTTACCTTGTTTCCCGGTCCAACAGCGCACGTGCAAGACACATCCCCGCTATCCCTCTAGCAGGGCGCGTGCCTGCATCAGGCATTTGTGAATGGCCAGCGCAGGCACGTTCCCTGTTAGAGGGAGGCGGAGGATGTGGCCGTCAGCCGCTGCTCTTAGATGGCGTGACGTCAGCGGCCCCGAGCGCGATGATTGGATGAGCGTCCGCGCATGCGCCGTAGGACTGGGAAGAGGTGAGTTGCACTCAGTGATCTGGGGGTTTCATGCAGTGGGGCACCCCCGATCAGATAGTCAAAATCCTGGGTTTTGGTCTACTTTAAAGGTACAGTCCAGTCTGGATAAATATCCGAAGCAGCCATAATGGGATGACTGCGGCTGCCACCCCATTGACATCTATTGAGGGGAGAGGGGGGAGGGGCTTTGTCTCACACATCCTAATAGAAGACAATGGGGCAGCAGTTATCACATCATGGCTGCTTCTAAGAACTACAAGAGACTGGACTGTCCCTTTAAATAGATTCCCACAGCCCTCAGTGTGATCAGGTCTCTATGGAGAATCTTGGTGAACACAGATGCCTCAGGGTCTCCCATTGGTCTCTGGCACAGATCTAGAGAGGTGATTGGCTCTCCCTTGCACTCTCTGTCCTCGTCTGCCTAGAGCCGCTCTCTCCTCTTCATGTCTCGGTATAACTCAGGGAATCGCCATTAACCTGAACATTATTTTCTTCCCAGGACCCCCCCGAGCCCTGTGACCAAGCCCGAGTCAGCACAGAGGGCGGCGGTGAAGAAGCTGGCCCTCTCCGAGCACTGCTACCTTTACTTTGGGGCCCTGCACAAGGCCACGCAGGTGTTCAGTGACAGCCTGGACAGGAACGAGCCCCCCGAGGTGTTCATTGGCCAGGGCAAGCTGATCATCATGGTGGGCCAGAAGCTGGTGGACATGCTGTGCCAGGATGCCAAGGCTGGAGAGGCTCGCAATGACGTCCTGCACAGGAGCAGTCAGCTCTGCAGCCAGCTGAAGAACCTGGCCATGGCCACCAAAGCCGCCGCCGTCCAGTACCCCGACCCCGGAGCCCTGCGGGAACTGCGGCACCGCACCAGCGAACTCTCAGGCTATGCCCAGGTTTTCAGATCCATGCTGGAATGACGAGGACTTCCCGGAATCCTAATTTATTGACTCTAATCAGCTACAAGGTTGCGGCCGGAAACGCAACTGAGAAGCTCCTTAAGTGCCACAAACCTGTGATCACCACTGTGCCTAGAAATGGAGTTTTCTTGGTGGTCACAACTGGGAACGCAACTGAGACGCTCCTCGAGTGCCAAGAACCTGCCTGTGCCTTGAAATAGAACTTTCTTGGAGAGCAACTGCCAAAATATTACACAATCATATGGCGGAAACCACGGGGACCAGCCAGGTGCTACTTGAGATCATTCGTTAGGTCACCCCTGGTGCCACTGTAGTCACTCCCCATCACCGTGGCAACAGGCTAATGATAAACAGAAAGGTGTCTGTATCTTTTATTAGTGAGTGAGGTCTTTTTCACTGGCCAATATGGTCCACTTTTTATTAACCTAAAACAGGTTAAGGGGATGGACGGCCCATACAGACCAGCTAGGGGGCTACTCGAGGTCTTTTTTTGGGCACTCCCCCCCTCATGCTGCCATACTCCCCCCCCCCCACCATAAAGGCCTGCGCCTTTCAGTCATGGTGGCCCTGTTTATCATTATAAGGAGCCTGTTGCCACGGTGATGGGGAGTGACTACAGTGGCACAAGAGGTGACCTATTGAATGATCTCAAGTAGCCCCCTGGCTGGTCTGTATGGGCCGTCAGTCCCTTAACACTGTTTTAGGTTAATAAAAAGTGGACCTTATCGGCCAATGAAAAAGACCTCACTCGCCAATTAAAGAAACTCCTTTCTGTTTATCATCATAAGAAGCCTGTTGCCACAGAGATGACAGCTGTATGATGCTTAGCCGGGCCTGGCCCTTTAATAGGAGACAAAATGGTGTCAGTTTGATTGTAAGACTCTCCTCATGGTGTAAAGATTTGTATGAAAGTTTTCCCATGTACAGCCCCCCCCCCCCCCCCCGTGTCTGTGTATTTAATATAAATCGCTTCTGTGATCAAAACTCTTCTCCATTGTTTTCACTTTAACTCTGACGTTGAAGGGACAGTCCAGTCTAATAACTCTGGTGGCTCTTTAAAGAGGAACAACACCCAATATTTTGACTTTCTTTGAATTTGTTCCTTCCTGGTGAGGGGATCTCGATTTGGGATTCCCTGCTGTGTAAATTTACAGGATCGGCCATAAATTAATCTTTACCTAGTTCCCACAGTGCACGCGCGGGGCCACTCAGCCAATCACCTGCTCTTCTCACTCCATTTATATTTCTTTTGTTGCTCTAAGATCTGTGCAGCACTCACCTCTAGCTCCGGGTGTGTCAAACAGTCCCTGCCCCAGGGGCATCCCAATGTAGGATACTCCCCTATGTGGAACCCCCCCAGATCCCTCACTTTCATTCACCTTTCCACTAGGGCGGCGCTCATCCAATCAGCGCTTTATGCGGAACATAATAATGTGCAGCATAAAGCCGCTGATTTGAACTGTGCGCCGGGCCAGCCTGAATGGCTGGACCGGGGATCAGTGATGGAACGGCAGGAGACATCGGTGATGGAATTCAGGTAAGCAGAAAAAAAAAAAAATACTTTTTTCTGTTTGTGTTTCTTTTTCCATTTAACCCTTTGTGAAATGTTAAGTTGTCCATGAGACCCCTATACAGGGCAGGAGGGGCTGGCAAGTCACCCGGCAGCAAGTGGGTGACTTGCTATTAATCCCCACACATTACCTGCATATCCAAGTCCCGGGGGGGGAGCAGAAGAGCCCACAGTCCATAGGCCCATGCGGGCTGGTAGAATTTAGGGCCGGCTGCTTAACCTCCGCGCCCATAGCTGGCGCCCGGACAGGTTTTTGCTTGGATAAGGGGGACCCCGCACTATTTTTCCCTTTTTTTTTTTTTGAAGGGTTTAACCCTTGATAGTGCACATAGCAGTTATATTTAATTTAAAAATCTCATAAATCGCTCTTTTCCATTTGGGAGAGTCTCGTGAGCAAGAAAGGGCGTCTAACAATACATATGTGGTATTATTGTAACCAGGAAGAATGGGGCTTTTACACACGAAAATAAGATTTTCTAGAAATAATTTTTTTTGTGACATTATGTTTTACCAAGAAAAAAAATGATAAAAAATACAATTCTGTGAAACTCACCTGTAGAATTGTTTTTGTAATGACAGTTGGATAATCCACCACTAGGTGGCGCCTGACTGCAGGATCAAAAGCTGTCGCTCCTCCCGGCCTCCTATAAAACAGGTGTCTCTCTATGATTCCCCAGTGGTTAAACAGCAGTAAGAAAAGAGACAGGCCGGGAGGCCAAGAAACTTGTTACTTCACATAGCTTCAGCATGTACTCTCTCCATCAAACTAAGGAAGGTCCAATATAAAAATGGTAATCACCATAACAGGCAATCCAGATATAATGAATAAGGGCGGGGTGGGACAACCTGGACTGGATATATTCAAAAACAATTCTACAGGTGAGTTTCACAGAATTGTATTTTTCACTATATCCAGTCCAGGTCGTCCCAGAAGTAATGACAGTTGGGATATCCAAAAGCAGTGTCCATTAGGGTGGGATCCCCAGTGCGAAACAGCATGTAGTTCATTTCACTATCGCCTGAAGCACTTTTCGGCCAAAGACCGCATCAGCTGAGGCCCTAACATCAACCTTGTAAAGGTATGAACTGAAGACCAAGTGGCGGCCTTACAAACTTGTTCAACAGAGACCTGGTGCTGAAAAGCCCAGGAAGCACCAATAGCTCTAGTAGAATGAGCTGTAACATGAAAAAGGGGGTTCCTTCCTCTTGGCAGAATATGCTTGCACCACCGCTTGTCTGATCCACTACTGAGAGTGGAATTGGTCGGAGGCAAGCCCTTCCTAGACCCCTCGGAGAGGACAAAAAGACAATCCGACTTCCCCAAGGACTCAGTCGCAACCAGGAGTACTTAATGGCTCTGACCACATCCAGGGAATGGAGGGTTCTTACCTTAGAGTTAGTCGGAGCTGGACACAAGTAAGGCAAGACAATTTCCTCATTAAGGTGAAAAGGAGACACGACCTTAAGCAAAAAATCAGGTTTAAGCGAAACACCACCTTATCCCTATGCCGTCCAAAGTAAGGAGGCTTCACACCAATTGCGGCCAGCTCTGACACGAGACGCACCGAGGTGATAGGCACCAAAAATTCCACCTTTAGGGCAAAAGACAATGCAGCATCGCACAAGGGCTCAAAGGGGGGACCCTGGAGAGCAGAAAGCACCAGAATCAAGTCCCACACTGGTAATACAGGCTTACGTGGTGGGCGTACATGGGTAACCCCTTGGAAGAAGGTCTTGATCAGTCTATGATTGGCAATGGATCTCTGGAAGAATGTGGCTAAGGCCGAGACCTGGCCCCTTTGAGGGTGCTCAGCTGGAGACCCAAGTCTAAGCCGTGTTGTAAAAAACTCTAGAGACAGTGAAAGTGCGACAAGGAAGGCTCTTGGATTCACACCAAGCAATGTAGGCATGGAAGAAAACTTCTTCCGCTTCTGATTCATGGTCTGAACTACCATGGCTGACAGCCCCTTGTCCGTCAGGATTGAGGTTTCAATAGCCAGGCCGTCAAGCCAGTGTCTGTAAATTGGGGTGCCGCAGCACCTGCATGAGAAGCCCTGGATCGTCGGGCTATGTCCGCGAACCAACTCCGCCTCGGCCAGCAAGGAGCCACCAGGATGGTTGGTACCCCTTCCTGGGCTATCTTGCGCAGCACTCGGCACAGGAGTGGAAACGGAGGGAACGCATAAAGGAGACCGAATTCTGTCCAAGGAATTGCCAGAGCGTCTGTTGCAAAGGCCAGAGGATCTCTCGACAGGGAGACGAATCTCCGGAGCTTGTGATTGTGTCTGGATGCAAATAGGTCCACGCCCGGCTGACCCCAGCGGAGACAAGAGTGTGAAAACCATTCCCTCTCCCTGCTCAGGAAGTCTGCCTCCTGGGTCTCTATCCCAGGAATATAAACCGCCGAGATGCAGGGAACATTCTCCTCTGCCCAAGTCAGAATCTGGGTCACCCCCCTGAGGGCTTGCTTGCTCCGAATCCCGCCTCGGTGATTTATGTAGGCGACCGCCGTCTGATTGTCCGAGCGAACCTGAATCGCACGACCCCTTAGATGGGGAGTCAAGTGAAGAAGCACCACCGGATCGCTCTCAACTCCAAGATATTTATAGGTAAGTGGGCCTCCTGTGGCCCCCACTGACCCTGGATCTTCTGAGTCAGCCAAAAGCCTCCCCAGCTGGTCAGGCTGGCGTCCGTGGTGACAATTTTCCACCGTGGAGGCAGAAATGACTTGCCTACCAGCAGATTTCTGGAGTCCAGCCACCACAAAAGGGACTGTCTGGCCAGGGCAGAAAGTGAAAACTCCCATTCCAGTGACTCCTGCGTCTGATCCCAACCAGTCAACAGATTCAACTGAAGAGGTCTCAAGTGGAACTGAGCAAAGGGCACTGCCTCGAAGCATGACACCATTAGGCCCACAGTTTCATCCCCAGACGGACAGATGGTTGCTGACAAGACAGCAAAGCCTGCACCTGCGTCTGAAGACCCACCACCTTCTGCTATGGCAGGAATATCCTGGCCAGAGAGGTGTCCAACGTCATGCCCAGAAAAGACCCCACCATCGAGGGAGTGATTGAAGACTTGGGATAATTGACTACCCAACCGAAATCCTCGAGAGTGGACAACACGGTCCGGGTGTCGCTCTCGGCCTGAAGAAGAGACTCAGTAAATCGTCCAGATAAGGCAGCACGCGAAATGCCCTGGATACTCAGGATAGCCTGACGCCCGCCAGCACCTTGCTGATCCTCAAGCGCAAACCTCAGGAACTTCTGATGCCCCTGGAATATAGGGATGTGCAGATAAGCATCCTTGATGTCCATCGTGGTCAAGAAGACGCCAGGTCGAAGCGAGCTCACTGTGGACAGTCTCCATGCGGAAATGTCTGACTCTAACAAACCTGTTGAGACCCTTCAGGTCTAGGATGGATCTCAGTGTTCCGTCCTTCCTGGGCACCGTGAACAGATTGGAGTAAAAGCCCTGACCCCGTTCCTGCCGAGGCACGGGATAAATCACACCTGACAGCAGAAGGTGTTGGATGGCCAACCGCAGGCCTTGTGCAGTCAATGGGTTTTGGGAAATCCGTGACTGGAGAAATCTTGAGGGAGGCCAGACTGCCAGCTCTATTTTGTAACCGGAGGAAACCACCTCCTGAATCCACTGATCCGAGACGTGCTGTCTCCAGACGTGATCAAATAGCAGAAGCTGTCCCCCCCCACCCGGATGGGTGAGGGCGCCCCCTCATGCCAGAGGGCCTTGGCAGGGGGCTTGGGCCTGGATCCCCAGGAGGGATTGGGTTGGCCGCGGGACCTACCTCTTCACCAGGAATCTCTGCGAGCACCTGAAAATGAAGAGCCTCTTCTTCCTCGAAGGAGAGATAGGCAGATGAACCCCGAAAAGGCCGCGCAGACTTTCATCGCTGAGGGAGTCCAGACGCTCCCCAAACCACCTGTGACCCACAAAGGGGAAACTAGTGAGTGCCTTCTTGGCCGGCAAGGTGAAGGCATGACAGACCAACTGATCCATGCGCTTGTCAGCTGGATCACGTAGGGAAGCAGTTTCGGGTGAAGGCATGACCGTAGTGTTGGACAGACCCGACACGGGGACATCCACCTCGGGAGGACGGGACCATAGCCGGATCAGCTCCTCAGGAAAGTAATACCTCCTGTCCAGGCCCTTAGGTGCCGACGGTAGCTTGTTAGGCCTTTCCCATTCCTTGAAAATCATGTTAGAAAAAAAAGGGCCTGCTCAGGAAAGACTCGTCTCTGTCTCTCAGGCCGAAACAATCCGCCCTGCTTCCTCTTAGCCACTCTAGGAGGGACAATGTGCAGCGTCTCAAAGATCGCAGTCCGCAACCACTCCGTATCATCAGGGAGCCATGTATCCTCATCCGAGGAAGAACCGGGCCCACTATCAAGGCCAACACCTCCAAAGAAATCATCATCATCATCTCCATCATTATCAGAATAGACCGGCTCAATATACCGCCTCTTACTTGTGGCCTTCTTAGGAGCCGAGCGAGAGATCTGTCTCGTAAGGCTGGCCACTTGATACGCCAAATCAGATTGGGACCCCCTACTGGCTTCCCCCTCGCTGGAGGCTGAGAGCAAGCGCGGGGTTCTGGAGAGGCCGCAGGCAATAGCGCGCTAGAGGCTGATACGCCTGCCCGATCATGCTCCGAGATAACACTTCTGGCGCAAGTGACACAACCGTGCTGATGGGTGAGGATTGGTGAGGGCACCCCCTCATGCCAGAGGGCCTTGATAGGGGGCTTGGGCCTGGATCCCGAGGGGGGATTGGGTTGGCCGCGGGACCTACCTCTTCACCAGGAATCTCTGCGAGCACCTGAAAATGAAGAGCCTCTTCCTCCTCGAAGGAGCGATAGGCAGATGAACCCCGAAAAGGCCGCGCAGACTTTCGTCACTGAGGGAGTCTTCCGTTCTTGAGAAGGAGGTCCAGACGCTCCCCAAACCACCTGTGACCCACAAAGGGGAAACTAGTGAGTGCCTTCTTGGCCGGCAAGGTGAAGGCATGACAGACCAACTGATCCATGCGCTTGTCAGCTGGATCACGTAGGGAAGCAGTTTCGGGTGAAGGCATGACCGTAGTGTTGGACAGACCCGACACGGAGACATCCACCTAGGGAGGACGGGACCATAGCCGGATCAGCTCCTCGGGAAAGGAATACCGCCTGTCCAGGCCCTTAGGTGCCGACGGTAGCTTGTTACGCCTTTCCCATTCTTTGAAAATCATGTTAGAAAAAAAAAGGGCCTGCTCAGGAAAGACTTGTCTCTGTCTCTCAGGCCGAAACAATCTGCCCTGCTTCCTCTTAGCCACTCTAGGCTAAGAGGCCGAGAGGAACCACAACCCTTAATATCAAGGGGCCCACCTGGAAGGCACAAAGTGAACAGTGTATAAGCATCCCACAGCACATACCCAGCGCATAAAAGACAATTTGTAAAGAGGGACTGACGACACCGCTCAAAGGGCCGACAGAGACGACAGCAGCGTGCAGGAGGAGAAGATAGCGTGGATCAGCCAGCAGCACACGTTCCTTGAGGGGCGGGCCGCAAGATCGTGACGCAAAAAGCGTCATCGTGCGGCCCGCCCCCCAACGGCGCGAAAATCGCGCCCGCCCCCAATATGGCGGAGGGCCCCGCAACATCAGGCAGCCCACGGAGGAGCCCAGCAGAATCGCCAGAGCGGCGCCCTCGCACAGCCCGGGCCGGCCCGCAGCACGCACGCACCTGGCGGCGAGGCCCACAGGCACAGCCCCAGACATACTCCACCCGTGCAGCACCGACGTCCTCAGCCCCCCTCCTCTCACAACGCGGCAGCATGAAGGAGAGGGGAGAGAGCGAGGAGGGTGAGTATGTGAGGTAAAAAATCTGTAAAAAACACAGGAGGGTAAATATGTGAGGTAAAAAGTCAGTAAAAAACACAGGAGGGTAAATATGTGAGGTAAAAAGTCAGTAAAAAATACAGGAGGGTAAATATGTGAGGTAAAAAGTCAGTAAAAAACACCAGCACGCAAGGGACAGCAAGTCCAGTCAATAAACACCAGCACAATACAACAATAAAGCTTGTGGGGCAGGGAGGGCATAAGCCCTGTGGGCATATAGTGGTCCCCCCCCCAAATAGGCTCACCATCAGCCTATGGCCGGCTACCCTTTAGGCAGGGTCTGCGGCCCAGAGCCTAGCTCTGCCAACGCCTGACCCCGGCGTTCACCCTACCTTCACCGTCCCGGTCAGCCGAAGCTGGGAGGCAGTAGTGGGTCCACGGGAACGGTGGCAATAAGGATGCAGCGGCAGACGGGCTAGGAGGCCCCGCTCAGCTGCAGTATCCATACGATCCTTATGTAGTAGACTGCAGGAAGAACACTGGGGAATCATCTGAGACACCTGTTTTATAGGAGGCCGGGAGGAGCGACAGCTTTTGATCCTGCAGTCAGGCGCCACCTAGCGGTGGATTACCCAAAGTCATTACTTCTGGGACGACCTGGACTGGATATAGTGAAAACAATATATTTCATATTAAAGCCCCAAAAAACAATATAACATTTCCCTGGAAAATCCTGTAAAAATCACAATTAAACATAAATCGCGCAAAATGATGTCAAATTGTTTAGCAACAAAATCTCCAGGTATGCTGGCACTGAAAGGGTTAAAGTGACACTCCACACAAAGGGTTAAAGTTGCAGCTGTCTGCTTGCCCCATGCTGGCTGTCAGGGGCAGCATCTCTCATTCACCAACACTTTGCATTCAGTAATAAACCCTATCTCGCCCTTCTGCTGATTAACTTTTTCAGGGTCCCTGACATAAATTCAGGTCTGAAGACAATGAAACAAGCATGGATGAGGCATCCTGCTACTGAGAAGTTCACTAAGAGTTATTAAAGTGGACCAAAACCCACAGCCGACGGCACTAGAATCTATAAGATTCCAGGAACGCTTGATTCCCTCCACCCAGGGCATCCAGAATCGAGATAACCCACTATGTGAAACCCCCAGGTCGCCCAGAAACTGGTCCAATGGTGCGAGCAGCGGCCGCATCCCCGCTACAATGCGCCTAGCATTTAAAGTGGAAGTCCGGGCTATGGAAGAACGCCACTGCCAGCAAGCTTATACATAGCAGATGGCATATGGGCTGCTCACAGAGATACTGAATAATAAGTGGGGCTCAAAGTGACATCCCTGCCCCCGCGTTAGAACAGTCCTTGAACCTATGTAAAGCCACCCTTCATCTGCCAAAGCAGGGGCTGCGAGTCCATGACTACAGCGCCATGTTTCTCCCTGATCACCGGGACTGGGAGGCAGCCACTCCTGAGGCAGGGTGAAATGAGCTGCCGACAGGGTAACAGGGCGAGGAGGGCTCAAACCTGGGTGACTACCTGGAAAACTGGGTGACTTGGCATGTCTTATACCCCCTGGGAGAGCCAAGTATTCTTACCTGGATATATAATGGAGTGGTAGCACTGGCACAGCTCCCAGGTGGCCAGCTTTATAGATGTGGAGCTATGCTTACCTTTTTGGAGTCTCTCTGCGCACCAGGCCGGCTGTGGAGGGAGAAAAATAAAGCAAAGGTCAGTGCCTCTCAATCAAACAACAGCAAGGAAACTGAAAGCAAATACAAAACTCTTTCTGTAGAGGAGCAACACCCCCCTGGGGGGGGGGGGGGAGGACTACCTTGTTATGGACATTCGTGAATCGGGATGCCCCGCCAGAGAGGAACAAAACTCAAGAAAGTATTTAAAAGAAACTCTGTCTGTAGATTTTAAATAGCTGTTCCTCTGTGTAAGCTGTAGCTCTGGTCTCCCCCTTCTCTCTGCCAGAAGGGCTGGCTACTTCCTCTATGACCAGGCAGTCTCTCATTCCCACAGCCCTGTGGTCTTTAAACTTCCCCCAAACCTCACTGGATTGCTGCCCCCCCCCCCCTCCAGTTTTAGTTTTGGGCAGTTTGTACTCACCTTGCTGAGGCATCCATCTGCTATGTCCCTCGGATGCTGGACGACCTCCTGACGGGCAGCGCCATCTTGCATCCCATCAAGATGCATGCGTGCATCTGGGATGCATCAGGCGACGACATCCAAAAGGTAAGCAGGGCCCAGTTTGGGGGGGGGGGGGGTGTGACAGCCCCAGGTGTTTTACCCTGATGTTCCTCTTCAATGTGATCCTATACCCAGAAAGGAAGTTTATGTCGTCACCTTCTATTTCCAGCCCAGTGCCCCAAAACAGCCTGTGTTTCTAATTTTGACTAAAGCTTTTTTTGCTCAATATTCATAAAAACACTAGCAGGAAGCAGTATGATGATCAGATGGTGGCCGTATGGTTCCCTGGCCTTAAAGCAGCGCCCCCTTGTGCTCTCCAGCGATTATTCATTCAGTTACATACTCAGCATTGAGCTTATTATAATAACTGCAATATGACCAGAAAGCACTATTGCCACATTATGGCAGTTTAGCTTGTAATTGAATGAATTAGCATGCAGACACCATTCAAACATCGGTCTGCTTCCTGTTAGTGTTGTTATGAATATTGGCCACAGTTTTGGGGCACTGGGCTGGGGATAGAAGGTGATGACATAAACTTCCATTGTGGGTATAGGATCACTTTACCATATGGGTATAGAATCACTTTTTAGTGGACCGAACCTGGCCCCCTGGGGCATCCCTAACTGGCCCCGCTGTAAGAAATCCCCCAGGGCGCCCGATAATCTTACCTGGCATCGCGCTGATCCTTTCACGGCTGTGAGTGGCCCTGCCCACCGCAACTGAATGGCTTTGTGTGGCCATGCACAGCTGAAGGGAGCCAAGCGATGCTGCACGCCGCTCGTAAGTGCGGCTAGGTTTCTTTAGCTGCACATTAATATGCGCGGCGGGAGAAGCTGATTGGATGAGCGCCTGTGCCATGGGCTTGAGGTGAGGTGAATGAGCTCGGTATTCTGGGGGGATTCCCTGGGGGGGGGGACCAAAACCCAGGCTAGTGAAAAATCCCAGGTCTTGGTCCACTTTAAATTAAATCTACAGGCAATTACAAAACACTTTCTGTAGATTTAAAGCATAACAAAACCATGGAATTTGACTTTCCAGAGTTTTGTTTTTTGTCCCCTAATTGGGATGCCCCACTTTGTGACACCCCCCAGAAAAGCCCAGTTAAATTAATTTTGCCTTGCTCCAATGATGCATGCACAAGCTTTCGTCCAATCAGGGCCTTGCTTGCCTTGTTTACTTCCTTTCAGCAAATCACTCTGCATTCTAAATAGACAACTGGCTCTGATTGGCAGAGAGCCTGTGCATGTGCCGTTGGAGCGGGGAAAGGTGCGTCTTTATGGGTGCCCTGGGGAGCACTTACACAGCGGGCATTACGATTCAACCAATGACCAACCAGCGGCCAGCTACACTGAAATGCCGGTGAGTGTATATGCCGATGTGGGGAACCAAAACAGAGACGTTTCCCCCTTACTCAGCAATCTAAGCCGAGCAGCAATAGATTTAAAGTAGACCAATCACATGATTTTCACTCACCTGGGGTTTGGTCCTCTTAACAGGGGCATTTGGGATGCCCCACTGTGTGTATCCCCACAGATCAGCAGTAAAACCCACCCATCCCGGAATCCTATGGCGCAGCAGGGCATCCCATATGGGAAGCCTCAGGGACAGGGAATCAGCTGGCCCCAAGTTAGTACTCCAGGGATGGCCGATAAGGGTTTTGGTCCACTTTAAAGTAGACTAAACCCCAGTGGGGTATCCAAATTTGGGACACCTCACTGTGTGAAACCCCAGGAACACCGAATATCTTACCTGAACTGGCGATCCCCCAGTACTAGAGAGAAGTGCCAGGTTTTATTGTGAACATATTGGCGGAGAGCACGCACATGCATCTCTTCTCCGATCGGAAGACAGATGGTGGCAGTGTTAACTAAGCGCGCAGAAAAATGAATTAAAAGTAATGTAAAGCAAGTAAACCTGGTCCTACCTAGCGCCAGTTAAAGCTGCTTGTGCCGGCCCTGGAGTATAAAAGACTTCAGGGATGGACAATTCCCTGCCCCTGGTGTATCCCACATTAGGGTAAGTAAATGCTACTCTGCTATAGGGTAAGTATTGTGTACCTGTCACACACTGGCTTTGTTGAAAAAAAAAGGGGTATGTTGAGGGGGTTATAAGGGGACGATTTGGGACATACACATACTGAGGGGGGTAAAAAAATAAGACTAGCCTTGTTGGGGGAAAATATAATGGAGGGGAGTAGATGTTACCCCGCTTTGAGGTAAATAAAGTGTCCCTGTCACACACCGGCCATTCTGGGGGTAAAAATAATGGAGGCGAGTAAATGTTATCCCATTTTGGGGTAAATAAAGTGTAGCTGTCACACACTGGCCTTGTTAGGGGTAAAAATAATGGAGGTAAGTAGATGTCACCTCACTGTGAGGTAAATAAAGTGTCCCTGTCACACACCAGTTATGCAAGGGGTAAAAATAATGGAGGCAAGTAGATGTTACCCCACTTTGGGGTAAATAAAGTCTACCCTTCACACACTGGCTTTGTTAGGGGTAAATATAATGGAGGTAAGTAGATGTCACCTCACTGTGAGGTAAATAAAGTGTACCTGTCACACACTGGCCTTGTTGGGGTAAATAAGATGAAGGTGATTATATGTTACCCCACTGTGAGGTAAATAAAGTGTACCTGTCAAATATAATGGAGGAAAGTAGATGTTACCCCGCTTTGAAGTAAATAAAGTGTATGTATCACACATTGGTCTTTTTAGTGGTAAATATGAAGGAGCTGAGTAGATATTACCTTGCTGTGAGGTAAATAAAGTGTACCTGTCACACAATGGTCTTGTTGGGGTAAATAAGATGAAGGTGATTATATGTTACCCCACTGTGAGGTAAATAAAGTGTACCTGTCACACACTGGTCTTGTTGGGGTAAATAAGATGGAGGTGATTAGATGTTACCCCACTGTGAGGTAAATAAAGTGTACCTGTCACACACTGGTCTTGTTGGGGTAAATAAGATGGAGGTGATTAGATGTTACCCCACTGTGGGGTAAATAAAGTGTACCTGTCACACACTGGTCTTGTTGGGGTAAATAAGATGGAGGTGATTAGATGTTACCCCACCGTGGGGTAAATAAAGTGTACCTGTCACGCACTGGTCTTGTTGGGGTAAATAAGATGGAGATGATTAGATGTTACCCCACTGTGAGCTAAATAAAGTGTACCTGTCACACACTGGTCTTGTTGGGGTAAATAAGATGGAGGTGATTAGATGTTACCCCACTGTGGGGTAAATAAAGTGTACCTGTCACGCACTGGTCTTGTTGGGGTAAATAAGATGGAGATGATTAGATGTTACCCCACTGTGAGCTAAATAAAGTGTACCTGTCACACACTGGTCTTGTTGGGGTAAATAAGATGGAGGTGATTAGATGTTACCCCACTGTGGGGTAAATAAAGTGTACCTGTCACGCACTGGTCTTGTTGGGGTAAATAAGATGGAGATGATTAGATGTTACCCCACTGTGAGCTAAATAAAGTGTACCTGTCACACACTGGTCTTGTTGGGGTAAATAAGATGGAGGTGATTAGATGTTACCCCACTGTGGGGTAAATAAAGTGTACCTGTCACACACTGGTCTTGTTGGGGTAAATAAGATGGAGGTGATTAGATGTTACCCCACTGTGAGGTAAATAAAGTGTACCTGTCACACACTGGTCTTGTTGGGGTAAATAAGATGGAGGTGATTAGATGTTACCCCACTGTGGGGTAAATAAAGTGTACCTGTCACACACTGGTCTTGTTGGGGTAAATAAGATGGAGGTGATTAGATGTTACCCCACCGTGGGGTAAATAAAGTGTACCTGTCACGCACTGGTCTTGTTGGGGTAAATAAGATGGAGATGATTAGATGTTACCCCACTGTGAGCTAAATAAAGTGTACCTGTCACACACTGGTCTTGTTGGGGTAAATAAGATGGAGGTGATTAGATGTTACCCCACTGTGGGGTAAATAAAGTGTACCTGTCACGCACTGGTCTTGTTGGGGTAAATAAGATGGAGATGATTAGATGTTACCCCACTGTGAGCTAAATAAAGTGTACCTGTCACACACTGGTCTTGTTGGGGTAAATAAGATGGAGGTGATTAGATGTTACCCCACTGTGGGGTAAATAAAGTGTACCTGTCACGCACTGGTCTTGTTGGGGTAAATAAGATGGAGATGATTAGATGTTACCCCACTGTGAGCTAAATAAAGTGTACCTGTCACACACTGGTCTTGTTGGGGTAAATAAGATGGAGGTGATTAGATGTTACCCCACTGTGGGGTAAATAAAGTGTACCTGTCACACACTGGTCTTGTTGGGGTAAATAAGATGGAGGTGATTAGATGTTACCCCCACTGTGGGGTAAATAAAGTGTACCTGTCACACACTGGTCTTGTTGGGGTAAATAAGATGGAGGTGATTAGATGTTACCCCACTGTGATGTAAATAAAGTGTACCTGTCACACACTGGCCTTGTTGTGGTAAATAAGATGGAGATGATTAGATGTTACCCCACTGTGAGCTAAATAAAGTGTACCTGTCAAACATTAGGCTTCTCAGGGGTAAATATGATGGAGATGAATATACTGCTACCCTTGTAGGGTAAAGTTTACCCGTCACACTTACAAACGTGTGCAATCCCGCCTTCCTTATACCTAACGCCAACAGGCGAATGAGTAAGCTGGCCTCTGGGTGTAGCAAGATGGCGGACACCAAGCATCCTAAGGCGCTTGAAGACTGGGTGTAGTAAGATGGTGGCTGCCTGATTGCGGGCAGTCACATGACCGGGAAAGGCGGAAGAGGAAGTCGCTGTTTTTCTTCCAGCTGCTTGTTGTGGTGTGTGAGGGGCAGAGATGGGTTGTGACGGGGGAACCATTCCTAAACGCCACGAGCTGGTGAAGGGGCCCAAGAAGGTGGAAAAGGTGAGTGACCCGCCCGAGGCGATGCACTATAAGTCCCAGCATGACATGTCAGAGTGAACCTCAAACCTTCTGTTTCCACATGACCATTAAAACACACAGACACCCCCCCCCCCATCAGTGAACCCTGTATGAGATAGATACTCAGCTTTTCCTGTCGGTTTCTTGAAAGAAACATAGCCTTTTAATGCGAATAGAGTAGATGAGGTTAGTTTCCTGTCCCCCATCAGATGGAGCTATGCTAGGAAAAGGTGATCATCTCTCTAATGCAGGGCACAGTGATGATGTGTGAGCAGAGGTGAGGATAGTTTTCTGTCCCCCATCAGATGGAACTCTGTTAGGAAAAGGTGAGTATCTCTCTAATGCTGGGCTTACTGATTGTTTGAGGGGAGAGGTGAGGTTAGTTTCCTGTCCCCCATCAGATGAAGCTCTGCTAGGAAAAGGTGAGTATCTCTCTAATACAGGGTTCACTGGTGGTGTGAGGGGAGGAGGTGGGGTTAGTTTCCTGTCCCCCATCAGATGAAGCTCTGCTAGGAAAAGGTGAGTATCTCTCTAATGCAGGGCTCACTGATGGTGTGAGGGGAGGAGGTGGGGTTAGTTTTGTCCCCCATCAGATGAAGCTCTGCTAGGAAAAGGTGAGTATCTCTCTAATGCAGGGCTCACTGATGGTATGATGAGGGAAGGTGAAGTTAGTCTCCTGGCCCCCATCAGATGGAGCTCTGCTAGGAAAAGGTGAGTATCGATGTAATGCTGGGCTCGCTGATGGTGTGGGGGGGGGGGGTGAAGTTAGTCTCCTGGCCCCCATCAGATGGAGCTCTGCTAGGAAAAGGTGAGTATCGATGTAATGCTGGGCTCGCTGATGGTGTGTGCGGGGGGGGTGAAGTTAGTTTCCTGTCCCCCATTAGATGGAGCTCTGCTTGGAAAAGGCGGCCAATCAGGACCTGCCCAGGCACAGTAGTAGGGAAAGATGTGGGTCTGCTTTAATCCCTGCCTGTGATTGGATTATATTATGTATCTACACAGAGCAGTCTGGGGATTATAAGTAGCAAGTGAGTGTATGGCAGGACAGGTGCCGGTAGGTGGTTTGATGCCATCCTGACTGCAGTGCTGGAGGGTCCAGATGTTCATACAGATGCTGTGGGAATGGCTGCAGGCAGGGCGGGATGGTTGTTCTCTGATGTTTCTCTCCTGACACACCAAAGTCCATCCAGGTCCAAGAAACAGAAAACTGTTGGGAGTTGCCGATCGGCAGAGGTCCAGTTTCTGATACACCTTATATACTCACCACTACCATCACGAGCTGCACGCCACAGCCGGAAGCCGGACATTCTCATAATCATGTGACCACGCTGTGTCATATTTGTTTTCTTTAATGTTGTTTTGTTGCCTTTTCTGATTCTGTTATGTAGTAGTGACACTCCAGTCGCTCTGTTGCTTTCCAGGTGGATAAAAATGCGGAGCTGGTGGCGCGCTGGTATTACTGCACCCTGAGCCAGGAGAAGCTAAAGAAGCCCATCGTAGCCTGCGAGCTGGGCAGGTACGCTTACTCTGCATGCGCACCTTTACTGTTTCATTTGTTGCCCCTAAAGCGGATTGAAAACCCAGTCACCCGGCTGGTTACAGCTTAGGATTCGGAATGTACTGCTGTGTGAACCCCCCCCCGGGTACCGATTCTGCGGGGCCTCCTGCTGCACACCTGTCTGAGGTAGAGGTGTGAATTGGCAAGAATCTATCTAGCGATACATGTATGACCATGTCTCAAAGACGATATATTACGTTATTTTTTTTTTTTTTTTTTTATATTTTTTTTTTTAAATGGCATGGGGTCCCCCTTCCTGGGGAGGGAGACCCCACATTTATTTTGAATTTTAAGGGTTAAAAACCCTTTAAAATCCCCCCCCAAAAATGGTGTGAGGTCCCCCTTACCCAGCATAACCAGTCCATACCAGCAATGGGGACTTGTAGAACGGGGAAGGGGCCAGCATTGGTGGCCCCTGGCTCTGCAGGCTACAAGCTGCCTTAGGGACGCAGGTAATGGGGGATAATAGCAAGGGCTTAGGGATAATAGCAAGTCACCCGCTAGCCGCAGGTGACTTCCCAGACCCAGATTCTTGTGAAGTGGTATAGGGGTCACATAGATCCCTTACCAGTTCACATAGAGAAAATGTCTTTATTAAAAAAAAAATAATAAAAAAAATGTTTTCTTTAATCACCTCCGATTATCAGCTCCTGTGTTCCTCGCCAATCCGATGACAGATGCGGTGATCGCCGGCCAGAGGAAGAGGGAGGCAGGAGACCAGAGGATCTGCTGCCCTTCCTCCTCCTCCTGCCCAGCTGAGCCGCTGCAAGCCAGGATGACGCCCACAGGGGTGACATCATCCACCCCAAAAGGGGCAGGGCTACTCATGAAGATGGCGGCACTCATCGGGAAGGCAGGGGGAGGCCCTCACGGGCCAGTCGGGCGTTCTCCTGAAGACTTTTTCTACTTTTCTTTTACTCTAGGGAGGGGAAGTCAGAATCGATAATAGAAAGTAAATATTGATTCTAGTATTGTTGATTTTTTTTTTTTCTGACACCCCTAGTCTGAGGTGTATGTGAATGGCTGATGGTGGGAGCGGCCAGCACCCAACCTTTTCATTCAGATCATCAATCAGGCACACTGAGACACCCCAAATCCCTGCAAAGCAGACCAAAACAAGGGTGAGTGAAACGTGTGAAAATGAAATGCTACAATATGATTGGCTATAGAAAAATAAATCTCTCACTTACTTACTTTATTAAAGCAGAGCAAAACCCACCAACGCCCGGCCTGGAATTTAAAAGATTCAAGTGGCGGCCACAGGCTTTCCCCCCATTCGGAATGCTGTGCTTTGTGAAACCCCCAAAACGCTGATATTCTCTCACCTCCTCCTCATTGCTACGGTGCCTGCGCGGGATCTCCTCCAATGAGAGCCGTCTGCTGTCACAATGGGGTTGATTCAGAGCCAGGTGAGAATTCTCAGTCCTTTTTAGGAGAGAAAACTACCATTCACTTTCATTATCTACCGTGGGGCTGATTCAGAGCCAGGTGAATATTTACATTCGTAGACATTGAAATCGAATGGCAGTTTTCTCTCCTGAAAAAAGAGTGAGCATTCTCACCTGGCTCTGAATCAACCCCCATTGTCATCCAGCAGGCGGCTCTCATTGCTTTCAATGGGGAGCACATGCTGCCGCATCCCCTGCTTACCCAGCAGCGTGCGTGTTCTCCCACCCCAGCCAATCCGATGACGGGGAACCTGGCATTGCGCACTCCCATTAAAGTCAATGAGAGAGGTTTGCTGAGTAACATAATCACGACAGACAACTCTCATTTGATGAAAGTCCGCACATGCACCGTAGGAATGAGGAAGAGGTGAATAAATAGCGGAGTTCTGGGGGGAAAGGAACCAAGTCAAATTCCCGGGATTTGTTCTTCTTCTCCTTTTCCCAACTTGATGTTTTGAAAGAATTGCTGAATCAGCAGAAAGTTACAGGGCTGAGCAGTCTGACAGGAAGTGAGGTGGTCTGCAAGGCTTTTAAGCACTGTGCTAAGTGTCACTTGCGTTGTGTGCCTGTCATTTCCTGACACACAAACATATCTGTGGCAGTTGTATAGGACATATGATGGGGACAGGGCTTATGACTTGTGTGTCTTAAAGTGAACTCACTCCAGGGCTGGCTGATTAATTCCTTGATTTGGGATGCCGCTCTTTGTGAAACCTGTGAAACACTCGGGGCACTCTCCCGCTGCCATACATACAGATAGGATGGGAGCACGCCGGATACCATGGAGTGACAGGGGGGTGGGCACTTCCATTTCTCTATGCCAGTCTCTGTGTGTAAACAGAGCTGTATGCTGATCATTAACCCTTCTAGTGCCAGCTACGTTAGAGTCACGTAGCTGACTTTAGAGGCCCATTAAAAAAAAAAGTAAAAAACATATACTTACCTTACCCCTCATTTGAAAGGGCCAGCGATTCTGTCCAAGAATCCGTTAGATTTCTGCCCCCAGGCCTCTGATCTTCAGGAGGGGGCCCGGAATAGGCCCCCCCGCCGGCGCAGACATCTGTAAGAAAAAAAAAAAACAGTAAATGACATTTACTCACCTCGCAGCGCTATGGCTCTCCCCGGGTCTCCTCTTCACCAGGGGGGGCTCCGATTTCCCCCCCCCCCCCCCCCCCCCGGGCTTTCCACGCTGCTTGTGAGGGCCCAGAAACGGGCCCTCACCATCCTCTTCGGCCGGCGCTGGCCCCGCCCCTAGCCCAGCCCACTTGATGACGTCATCCCGCTCCTCGGGTTACTGGCACCCGGGCTCTGATCTGTCAGTTGTCAGCAGCGATCGGAGCAGGGAGGGTGGGAGGCAGGGAGGCTCTGATCTCCCTGCCTCCCACCCTCCCTGCTCCGATCACTACCGACAACTGTCATCTGCAGCAGCGTGGGACACTGGATGGGAGGTAAGTATAAGTCAAAAAAGAATAATAAAATATTTGTCTGTGTCTTTTTTTTTTTTTTTTTTTTTTACTTAACCCTTTGTGAACTGGTAAGGGGTCCATGAGACCCCTTATACCAGTTCACAAGGCTCTGGGTATGGCAGGTCACCTGCGGCAAGCGGGTGACTTGCCATAACCTCCAGCCCCCCATTACCTGCCTCCCCAACGGCCAGGGGGGGGGGGGGCAGAAGGGCCTGGGCCACGTGGCTATGTGGGCTAGTAGCCTGCAGGGCCAGGGGCCACCAACGCTGGCCCCTGCGCCCTGTTCTACAAGCCCCCATGCTGGGTAAGGGGGACCCTATGTCATTTTTTGGGGTTTTTAACCCTTAGAATTCCAAAAGAGAAATGAGGTACCCCCCCCCCCCCCCCTGGGAGGGGGAACCCTATGTCATTTTTTTTTTTTATTAACCCCTTACAACTATGCAATCATATTGCATAGTTGTATCCTATCTGGAATCTCCTAAACTGCTGTTTCAGGAAAGGGTGTCTACCTATACATATGTGGTACCATTGTAACCGGGAGAAATAGGGCTTTCACACGCAATCATATTTTATTAACAAACTTACATTTTTTATTACAAAAAAAAACACTACAAATTGTAAACATTAGGTTTTTTTCAGTTTTTTTGCACATATTTCACCCAAAAGTATTGAGAATACACTAAAAAAAGGCCAAACAAGACATTTCATGTTGAAGCCCAGACTCTGCTGTAAAAAAACAATATATAATTTTCATCGAAATCCCTGGAAATCCCTTCAAAAATCAAGGTTGAACACGTGTAAGCGCAAAAACGTGAAAAGTCGTCGGGCAACAGAGTGTGACAAAAAATCTAGGTAGGCCGGCACTCAAAGGGTTAGTTAAAGTGGACCAACACCCTCCCCTGATCGGTCCGGGAATCTATAAGATTCCCGGACCGATCAGCTCCCTGACTGCGGAGCACCCCGATCGGGGGTGCCCCACTGTGTGAAACCCCCCCCAGATCCCCGAAAATCCTACCTGATCCTCGTTCCAGCGGCGCATGCGCGGGCCGCCTCCCGCGCGTCCCTCTAGCAGGGCGCACGCCGGCCGTTTGTGAATGGCCGGCACGGGCTCGCTCCCTGTAAGAGGGACGCGCGGGAAACGGCGGCCCGCGCTCAGCTTGTCCGTCGCTGCCTCTCCTTGTCCGTCGGCGGCAGTTGGACGAGCGAGTCACGTGGGAGCGGGGTCAGGTGAGTTTTCGGGGCTTTCTGGGGGGTTTCCCACAGCGGGGCACCCACGATCGGGGTGCCCCGCGGAAGTAGACCAATACCCAGGATAGTCAAAATCCTGGGTGTTGGTCCACTTTAAAGCTGACCAACAAAAATGAATTAAATCACTTTCAAATCGCTTTCATCACAAACATTGCTCATACGCATCCCTCTCCAGGATAATTTAGATTGCTGCACTTAATTTCTAATGCCTGCTGGGGTAAATTTTAAAAATTAGATGGCCGCTCATGGGCTTGCAGGCCACCTGCAAACAGGACGTCGTGCTGGGCTTCCTGTTACTGTGCATTTCAGTTATATCAGCTAAGAATGGAAGCTCCAAAATGGCCGCTACCTCTCTTTTCCAGCTGTGCCAGGTGGTTGGTCCGGTTTAATATACATGGCGTACGGCATTGATTGGACGAGACCCCACACATGCACCGTGGGACTGAAGTAGAATTTTGTGGGTGATCTTGGGTATTCCACACAGTGGGGCATCCCGGATCAGGAACCCCCAGGGGTGAGGACCTATCGCCAGGATAGTAAAAATAATCCTGGTCATAGGTCCACTTTAAGACCCAGAAGTGTGTTTGAAAATGTAGTGAGCAGAGACAGGAAGCCTCTGTCAGACTACTCGGCCCTGTCACTTATAGGGGGAACTACGGGGGGAAAGTATAATTCTATATGCTGCTTATCGCATATAACTTTATAATTTTCTTTCTTTTTTCACTGGTGTGTGTTAATAGTCGTCCTTTTAAAGAGGAGCATCACCCTCTCCAGTCTATAAATCTCTTGGGGGGGGGGGGTCTACCACTTAATGGGGCATCTTGAATTGTGAGAAACCCTCTGGATCGCGCAATCCTCTCATCACATCACGGAGCCCTCACCGCATCTCTGTGCCAAAGCTGCATCCCCTGCATATCTCTATATATGCTCATGCCCCCACCTGGCCTTTCTGATTGGCTGCTCCGGGCACGCCCACAGGTAGAGGCGGGTATGCAGCTGGCAGTGCTTGCTCTATTCAGATTTCCTTGCTGCTCAGAATGGTAAGAGAATCTGAATCTAACCGGAGGGCATCCGATCCCCCCTCCCCTGGGGTTCTTCAGTCTTCAGGAGAACGCCCGACTGGCCCGTGAGGGCCTCCCCCTGCCTTCCCGATGAGTGCCGCCATCTTCATGAGTAGCCCTGCCCCTTTTGGGGTGGATGATGTCACCCCTGTGGGCGTCATCCTGGCTTGCGGCGGCTCAGCTGGGCAGGAGGAGGAGGAAGGGCAGCAGATCCTCTGGTCTCCTGCCTCCCTCCTCCTCTGGCCGGCGATCACCGCATCTGTCACCGGATTGGCGAGGAACACAGGAGCTGATAATCGGAGGTGATTAATAAAGACACACAAGCGCCACTAAGCGAGTTTACAGCCAATCCCAGGGGATACACACAGCAGAGTATCCCAAATCGGGATGCCCCCCAGAGAGGAACAAAAGAGTCAAAATCTTGGGGTTTGTTCCTCTTTAAAGCGGACCAAAATCCGAGTAACCCAGGTCTTAATGTGGACCAACACCCAGGCTGATCGGCCCGGGAATCTATAAGATTCCCGGGCCGATCGGATCCCTCCCCGCGGGGCATCCGAAATCGGTGTGTGAAACCCCCAGGACGCCCCATTCACCTTACCTTACTCCCGTTCCAACGGCGCGGGCCGCGGCCGCATCTCGCGCTTCTCTCTAGCGTTTGTGAATGGCCGGCGTGGGCGTGCTCCCTGTTAGAGGGAAGCGCTAGATGCGGCTGGCAGCATGCTTGGAGCCGCTGTGGTTGTCCGTCCCTTGTACGTGCATATCACAGTGGCTCTGAGCGCGCTGATTGGACGAGGCCCGCGCATGTGCCGTAGGAGCGGGGTGAGGTGAGTTTTTTTTTTTCTGCCATTCTGGGGGGTTTTACACAGCGGGGCACCACCCGATCGGGATGCCCCGCAGAAGTGGACCAAAACCCAGGATAGTGAAAATCCTGGGTGTTGGTCCACTTTAAAGCGGAACAAAGCCTGTGAATTTTAAATTCCCAGGTTTTGTTCTGCTCCCCTGGGGCATCCTCTTCTATTTACTCACCTTTCCTCGGCCCAGCCGTGCATGTACGGGCTCTTGTCCAAGAGCCAATTGCTATGACTATGTCAATGGGTTCAGATAGGCCGGGGGGGGGGGGGGCCCTCGCACAGCCCGGGAATCTAGCAGATGCTGCAGCACATACTGGCCATTGAAAACAATTGGAGCCATTTGCCGAATGATGTAGTCACAGCAAACTGCTCTCCCTGAATGAAAGCCGGCGCATGAGCTGTTGGACCCGGGAGAGGTGAGTGACTATCGGCGTCCCGGGGGGTTTCACACAGTGGGGCATCCCAATTCGGGGAAACCATCGGCTGGCCCTGGAATCTTTTAGAAAGAGGTGGGGGTTGCATGTGTCAGCTGATGAAGCTTTCAAGCATAGCTTAGCCCTGTCCCATCATTATTGTCATTTCCTGACACACAAACCTTGCTGTGACCGGCACCAAACAATAACTTTTTTCTTGATCCTCTTATGCTGTTGAGACCTTTTGCGATACGTTTAGTGTTGTGTGTGTTTGCTCTTAACAGGCTGTACAATAAAGATGCAGTGATTGAATTCCTACTGGACAAATCTCCGGACAAGCCCCACGCCGACTCTGCCGCTCACATTAAGTGTATGAAGGTAAATGAGCCTGATCGGGACTTCTTCTTCTATAGTCTTTTTTTTTTTTTTTTTTTTTTGTTTTTTTTTTAGGAACTCTCTTCCTTGAATAGCTTTACTGATGTATCATCAGGCCTTGGGGTTCGGGGAAGGTGTTAGGTGGCCGGATCAGGGGGATGTCAGAAGCTGGAGAGCTGTACCCACGGGGCCATGTTTTCTGCAGCTACAGATTATCTGCTTCCTCAGGCCAGGCTAAAAGTTTTCCTTTCACTTTGACTGTATTGTTGTATTTATTGTTGTGTGCAGATGGGTGGGAAATTGGCTTAATGATCGGAAGCAGAGGGTGGTTATCAATGGTACACACTCGGATTGGATCACTGTTACTAGTGGAGTACCACAAGGGTCAGTCCTGGGACCAACTCTCTTCAATATATATATAAATGACATTGGGTATGGATTAAACAGTAAAGTCTCAATCTTTGCAGATGATACTAAGCTCAGTAAAGTAATTAAAACAAAAGAGGACAGCAGGCAGCTACAAACAGATTTAGATAAATTGGAAACATGGGCAGTTAAATGGCAAATGAAGTTTAACATAGATAAATGTAAGGTTATGCACATGGGAAGGAGAAATCTGTGTCATGATTACACACTAAATAAAGAAACACTTGGTAAAACAACAATGGAAAAGGACCTAGGGGTTTTAGTTGACAATAAGCTCAACTGTAGTAATCAATGCCAGGCAGCTGCTGCCAAAGCAAATAGGATCATGGGGTGCATCAGGAGGGGCATAGGTGCTCATGACCAGAGCATCATTTTACCCCTGTACAAGTCACTGGTCAGACCCCATATGGAATACTGTGTACAGTTCTGGGCACCTGTGCTTAAGAAGGACATATCAGAACTGGAGCGCGTTCAAAGGAGGGCAACAAAGTTAATAAAAGGAGTGCGGGGGCGAGAGTACCCGGAAAGATTGTCCAAGTTAGGCTTATTTAGTCTAGAAAAAAGACGATTGAGGGGTGATCTAATAACTATGTATAAATATATTCGGGGTCAATACAAGGATCTGTCCCACAATCTATTTATACCCTGGAGTGTAACCATAACCCGGGGGCATCCACTAAGGTTAGAGGAAAGGTGCTTTCTCCACCGACATAGGAGGGGATTCTTCTCTGTTAGAGCAGTGAGACTATGGAACTCGCTGCCAGAGGAGGTAGTAATGATGGATACAGTAAAAACGTTCAAAAGTGGCCGGGATGCCTTCCTGGCATGTAATAACATTTCCAGCTATGGCTACTAGACCACTGGAAGCAGTTAAACAGGCTGAACTGGATGGACTAAAGTCTTTATTCAGCCGCACATACTATGTTACTATGTCTTCACGTCAAGTATTATTGGGGTCAAGTATTTAGTGTCCACAACGGTATTGAGAAAAGGTTCTCTGGGCTGTTCTGGGGGGTCCTGGGCACAATCCAGGCTCTTTATACTTATTTATAAATACTTTTTTAATATATAGTATATATTTTGGTTATTTCTCATTTGTTCTTGTTCATACTTTCACATAGCACTAGTGCACTTGCATTTGTTTGCTTGTTTTTAGTTTATACTGCACAAATATTTGCTTTTGAATGTTGATCCTGATCATTGGCAATAATATTTGATTAGGGGATTAATTATTATGTATATTTGGATGACATTTGTAATATCAATATTATATATAGTCAGATAGCTGGCGCTCTCCTGTTTATGTATTGTTGTGTCCTGTCTTGTTGATGATGTTTTTAAAGAGTATTTGTGTTAATCTCAATAAAGATTATTGGCTGGGTTTTTGGTTCCCGAGTTTTTTTCGTGAGCTCTGTGTCTACACAGAGCCGTAACATTAAAGGAGCACTATGGCGAAATTGTGTAATAATAAAAATCCATTTCAACACGTTGGCTAAACACTTATACAGCCTGTCATCCCTCAGTTCCTCTTCCTTCCATTAAAATAAAAAAACAAAAAAAAAGCCTAGCTGGATATTTCTTGATGCCGGGGTATATAAGTGACTCCTTCTCCCCCCCCCCCCCCCCCCCATCCAGTATATTTATATGGATTGTTATTACTGGGCCATTTTTCGGAATAGTGCTCCTTTTAATATTCCCGGCATCCAGTGCTGGCGAAGTGTCAACCCGACACGCAACGCGTCGGTGGCGGCTGCTGCGGGGGATCCCCGGGTGACAAGGTAATGTAAGTTACTGTAGCGTTTATATATAGAATTGGCTGTTTAACTTGGTGGCGTTCTACATATCCATTCATACTCTGCCTGGCTGTTTAGCACCATGTGTGTTTTGGATTGCACTCCAGCACCTTAATTATAGCTATGGGTTTGCTTTGGTAACGGTACACGGTTTTGTTTGTTGTTGTTCTTTTTGATGCATTAAATTCAGTACTTTATTAGGGCACATAGTCATAAGGGTTGCTTAAATTTGTACATGCACAATATTATTATGCACTTTAATTTTGTATTAAAATGGTGGTAGCACGTTTTCATTTATTGTTTGTGTATATATATATATGTATTATTCAATCAGGCTAGCTTTTTAATAGATATAACCACACGCCATAAATTATTGTTGTTATTATCAGTTTAGTCACCGTATTTGGTGGATCCCCTGTGTTTGTGTATATGTTTTTTAATTGTGTAATGTGTTGTTGTATATGTTGACATTTCTTCTTAAATTACCGTGGATTTATTTAATAATAAAACAGATATATTTTTGTACTTCTTTGAGTGCAGCCTTAGTATGGTGGTTGTTTGTGGGGATAGATCTAGGAATATATATATATATATATATATATATATATTTATTAAATATTATATATATTTATTATATATATTTATTAAATATTATATATATTTATTAAATATTATATATATATATATTTATTAAATATTATATATATATATATATATTTATTAAATATTATATATATATATATATATATATATTTATTAAATATTATATATATATATATATATATATATTTATTAAATATTATATATATATATATATATTTATTAAATATTATATATATATATATATATATATATTTATTAAATATTATATATATATATATATATATATTTATTAAATATTTTATATATATATATATATATATATATATATTTATTAAATATTATATATATATATATATTAAATATTATATATATATATTAAATATTATATATATATATATTAAATATTATATATATATATATATATATATATATTAAATATTATATATATATATATATATATATATATATATATATATATATATATATATATATATATATATATATATATATATATATATATATATATATATAATATTTAATAAATATATATATATATATATATATATATATATATATATATATATATATATATATATATATATACTGTTGTCTTGACCCCACGGGCTACAGCACCTTTATAATTGTGAAGACATTGGGACAGTGCACATCCATCCTTTTTGTATATTCCTGATTGGATGAGAGTCTGCATAATAGTGAGCCAGAGCAGCTGCATGCCCAGTTTCCCTTTAGGTTGGGGACAGGAGCACGCCCACGTCTATTTCAGTGGCCGGGCACTGGAGCCTCAACTGAATGAAAGCTGCGGATGTGGCCACAGGCAGAAAAACGCAAGGGAAGCCGCGAGAAAGGTGAGTTTCACTGGTTTCACACAGCGGGGCATCTCTAAACGGCACAGCTAATTTTAGACTCCAGGGCCGGCCAAACGGACCTTTAATCTGCTTTAAAGGGGAACAACCACACCCCTTGAGTCTTTAAAGAGGAACAACCCCCCAATAAATGTTTTCAGTATAATTATTACATAAATTAAATGTAATCTGTTCTTTTTATTTTTTGCAGAACGTCATTGAGCTGAACCTGAGCAACAACCCGGCGTGGGCGGGTGACAAAGGCAACACGAAAGGCGACAAATACGATGATCAGTGCGCGCAGTTTATCTGCCCAGTGGTTGGATTGGAAATGAACGGCAAGCACAGGTAGCTAGTAGTGTGTGGAGTGTGAGCTCCGGGGGCTCATTATAGTGCCACTCCTTTAATTTCAAACAGTTATCATTTAAATTCTGTTGATGATTTCAGGGTCCTACAGACAGAGCCCACAAATACAGGTGCATTGCAAAAAATTAGAATTATCATCACAAATGTGTCTATGTTTAGTAATTCAGTTGAAAAACTGACTCATATTATATTGAGTCAATACAAACAAACTGAAAATTTTCAAGTGTTTTTCTATGTTCATGTTCATGATTATGGCTTACAGCCAAGGGAAACCGAAAATTCATTATCTTAGACAGTTAAAATATTATATAAGAACAACTGTAAAAATTATTTAACACAGAAATGTTGGCCAAATTAAAAATATTGAAAGTAAATTTACTCAATACTTGGTTGGCGCTCCTTTTGCATGAATAACTGTATCAATGCGGCGTGACGTGGATCAACCTGTGGCACTGCAGAGGTGTTATGGAAGCTCAGTGTCACGCTGTGAGCCCTCTAGGTAAGCCCTCAACCCCCAATCTCCGCAGCCAGCTTCACCTGTAGGAGCCCCCGCTTGCCGGGACGCAGTATACGCCTGCCCGGGATCGGTTGCCCCCAGGACTTCAATGGCTCAAAGGATGGGAGCTTACTGGTTTAGAGGTCTGAAGAACCAATGGCTAAGAGCGAGTGTAGCGGAAGTCCAGAGACAGGCCAGAGGTTGACACGGGGAAGTCAGAGTTCGCAGCGGTACAGAGGGGAGAGACAGCTCGAGGTCAAGGTACAAGGCAGAGGTCGACAACGGAGGTCAGATCGAGAATAGTCGGTTCAGGCAGGGGTCGGCAGCGGAGGTCAGATTGAGAATGGTCGGTTCAGGCAGGGGTCGGCAGCGGAGGTCAGATTGAGAATAGTCGGTTCAGGCAGGGGTCGGCAGCGGAGATCAGATTGAGAATGGTCGGTTCAGGCAGGGGTCGGCAGCGGAGGTCAGATCGAGAATAGTCGGTTCAGGCAGGGGTCGGCAGCGGAGATCAGATTGAGAATGGTCGGTTCAGGCAGGGGTCGGCAGCGGAGGTCAGATTGAGAATAGTCGGTTCAGGCAGGGGTCGGCAGCGGAGATCAGATTGAGAATGGTCGGTTCAGGCAGGGGTCGGCAACGGAGATCAGATCGAGAATAGTCGGTTCAGGCAGGGGTCGGCAACGGAGATCAATCAAGGTAAATAACAAGTCAAAGCAAGGTACAAGGCGCTATCACAGGCACTGAGCAACTGACAGGGTGAACCTTTATTGGAACAGATATGATGGGAGGTGAGTGTGTGATTGGTGCTAACTAGGAACTGGTCATTAATTGGGAGAACAAGGGAGTGCCCAAGCCCATCTATGGGCTCATTGGCCCAGACAAGGAGGGGGGCGTAAGCCCCACTGAAAACTAGGGCTCATTGGCCCTTTATTCCGAACCAGGGGGCGTGCCAGTGCCCCCTGGCTAATCTGCTACAGCCTCCGGCGGGTGCGCTGAGTACAGCGGCGCCGGAGGGCATAAAGATCACGTGCTCGCACACAATGACGCGAGGAGGGAGAGCGGCCGTGCTCGGCGCCGCCTGAGCTGCGGCCGCCGGGCAGGAGCTGCTGGGGCCGACCAGCCGCCGACAACACTGGAACGGGGCCCAGGTAAGTGCCGATTTGTGACACTCAGGTTGCTTTGATAGCAGCCTTCAGCTCATCTGCATTGTTGGGCGTGGTGTGTCTCATCTTCCTCTTGGCCAGACCTGGGCATTGTACGGCCCGCGGGGCATATACAGCCCTTTGATTGCCTCTTACCGCCCCGGGCTGAGCTGGCTGGCGGAGTCCCTCCGCTCGTGCTGCCTGCGAGGCGCCCGCAGCTTTCTTTGCAGCGGGTCGGCACCTCCCGCACTGTACACAGGCGATCACTTAAGTAAATAAGCAGCAGCCGATTGGCTACTCGGCTCGGCGGGTCTGGCGCGTTCTCTCTTCCTCTGAGGAGAGAATGCGCCAGACCTGACGAGCCGAGCGGCCGTTCGGCGGCTGCTGCTTAAACCGGACCAACAGCTTAAAAATGGTTTCCTCCCTGTGCTGTCACTGCGCCTGATTTATGAAGATAATGACTTGCTCTCAATGCGCAGGTGTGGGGTTTTCATTCCGGCACCCGGGAGGACCATGGGATGTGTCAGGTCAGCACTTACATAGAAGAAGGTAAACTTAGGCTATTTTAAAGAGTGGTCTAAGTTAAACATATTTTTTATTTTTTGTACTTTCATTTTTTATTCACCTTACAGCCGTTTGTCCGGTTTAAGACAGTGATCGGCTGTGTACAGTGCGCAGCACAAAAAGGCGCCTTTATCTTCTGCATTATTTAGCTTCTCGATTTCTGGGCTGTAACAGCCCTTTGCAATTATATTTCCCCAGACAAAATGCGACTCATGTTCTCCTATGAGATTGCTGATAAAAACACAGATGAGAGCGTTCTGGTTTACTAATAATAATAATGGTTTATTTAAGAAATTACATTTTTTTTGTAAGGCAACCTCACTTTTTCATTGTTTAACTATAACATATACTGGTAGCAGCTTGTCATAACAATGCTATTTACCGCTTTTTATAAAGAAATACAATTATATTATGCAGAATTGAGTTCAGCCTTTTGGCTCGGCCCTTCACAATATTTTTCGTTTCTCATGTGGCCCCATGGAAAAAATAATTGCCCACCCCTGCTCTTGGCAGTACCCCATAGAGAACGTCAGGTGAGCTTGCTGGCCAATTAAAGTGGACCAACACCCAGGGGTGATCGGCCCGGGAATCTATAAGATTCCCAGGCCGATCACCTCCCTCACCGCGGGGCATCCGAGATCGGGATGTCCCGCGGGGTGAAACCCCCCCCCCAAAAAACCTTACCTTATCGGCGACGGATCAGCCGCCGCCGCCTCCCACGCGCCCCTCTGGCAGTGCGCGCGCCGGCCGTTTGTGAATGGCCGGCGCAGGCGCGTGCCCTTTCAGAGGGACGCGCGGGAGAGGCAGCGGCTTGTCTGTCGCTTGTCCGTCGCCGAAAAGGTAAGTTTTTTTGGGGCTTTTGGGGGGGTTTCACACAGCGGGGCATCCTGATCTCGGATGCCCCGCTGAAGTGGACCAGCACCCAGGATAGTGAAAATCCTGGGTGTAGTTCCACTTTAAGCACAATGATACTGTGGTTATTAAACTAGATACTTTTGGCAGTGTGGACAGGTGCCAAGTCCTGTTGGAAAATGAGAAATCAATCTCCAAAAAGCTTGTAGGCAGAGGGAAGCATGAAGTGCTCTAGAATTTCCTGGTAGACGACTGCACTGACTTTGGTTTTGATAAAACACAGCGGACCAACACCAGCAGATGACATGGCTCCCCAAACCATCACTGATGGTTCCTCAAGCAGCTTGGATTGTGAGCCTCTCCACTCTTCCTCTAGACTCTAGGGCCTTGATTTCCAAATGAAATGCAAAATTTACTTTAATCTGAAAACACCTTTGACCACTGAGCAACAGTCCAGTAATTTCTATGCTTGGCCCAGGTAAGACGCTCCTGGCGTTGTCTATTGGTCATGAGTGGCTTGACACATGAAATGCGACACTTGTAGCCCATGTCCTGGATACGTCTGTGTGTGTGTGTGTGTGTGTGTACACAACTTTCCATTATTATGTTTTGATATAACACTCTGTGATCAGCCGGCTTCTTTAGCAATTACCTTTTGTGGCTTATCCTCCTTGTGGAGTGTGACTTCTGGGCATCTGTCAGTTCATCAGTCTTCCCCATGATTGTGTCGCCAACTGAACCAGACTAATGGACCTTTATAAACACTTAGGAGGCCTTTGCAGCTGTTTTGGGGTTAATTATCCTAACTTTATGAGATAATGAATTTTGGGGTTTCCCTTGGCTGTAAGCCATAATCATCAACATTAACATAAAAAATACTTGAAAAAGTTTACTCTCTTTGTATTGATTTGATATAATATGATTTACTAAAAATATACAAATTCTGATGATATTCTAATTTTTTGCAATGCACCTGTACAGCCCAACACAGAAATTTCACCCCGGCAACTTTAGATCCACAAAGGGGATTGTAAACTTCAAATAACTCCCATAGAAATGAATGGCATCATTTTTCAACCAGTAATAAGGGGCACTATAATGAAATTGTGTAATATTAAAAAGCTATATAAACACATCGGCTAATGAGAGGAGGGGTCACTTATACAACCAAACTGAATAAAACACCCACCAAGCTTGTGGTTCATTCTGTAATGGTAGGAATAACATCCAGGGGTGACAGGTTTAAGTCTATCAGGGGTTGTTTTCCTTCCACTAAAAGAGGAAAAACAAGCCTGGCTGGATATTTCTTGATGCTGGGTGTATAAGTGACCTCTCCCCCCACCATCCAGCATCACTGGCCTTTCTTTTTTTTTCGCGATGGTGCTCCTTTAACTTCCTACAATGAGTCGTAACAACCACCCAGTCTTACAGACAAAGCCTGCAAGCACAGCCCATGTCATAAATTCACTTCTGGTCACTTTAGGTCCACTTTAAGGTAAATTGAACACCCAGTTTTGGGATTATGCATCATAATTTAGCTGCAATTGATGATTTTAGAGTCTAACCACCGCCCAGCCTCCGACACAGCCCCTCTAATATAGTCACACATGACCACTTCAGGTCCACTTTTTAAAGGTAGGTAATTTTTTTTCAACGTTTATGGCCTTGCTTTACTAAGAGTTGAAAAGAATTCTCGTGGTAGTAAAAAAATTCACTTTAAGAGAAAAAAATCCTGAGAATGTCACTGTTGCCGAATCACCAGATAGGAAAACCATGAAAGTCAATGGTATTTTTTTACTTCTAAAAACAGTATTGAACTTCCTATCTGGTGATTCAACAGTTTTTTCCTCATGAAGTGAATGTTTTACTACCATGAGAATATTTTTCAACCCTTATTGAATCGAGGCCTATATATCATAATTCAACTGCCATTGATATTAGTTTCCAACTACCTCCCAGCCTCACATACACACCGCACACGCACAGTCCCTCTCCTCTATGCACTCCCAGTCACTTCACTTCTGCTTTAATGTATATTCCAAGCACTATATATATGTTCCCTCATTCAAATCTAGCTTTAAATGTTGTCCAAGCCCAATAAAGTCTCCAGTATTTTCAGTGAAGGAAAAGAGATGTTTGTGCTCCTGTGTAACGTGTGGCCCATGATCTGTGCTCGGCAGGTTCTGTGTGCTCAGGCAGTGCGGCTGTGTGTTCTCTGAGAGGGCTCTGAAGGAGATCAAGACCGACCTGTGTCACAAGGTGAGTGCAGCTCCAACAACTACCCCCATCACCCAGCTGCCCCCTTCCCTCCCTTTATTAAAGCTCGTTGGGACATCTTGTGTCTTATATTCTAAGTATACAGTACGTCCTACTCCAGATATAATACTTACACTTGGGTTATCCTCCGCCAGATGGCGCTGTGCACTGCAGACATTCAAGAACAGGCTCCTCCCGGCCCTTCATATACCCAGGGACCTCCCACAAATCCCCAGTTTTCTCTGCAGTGCTGACTGCGAAGACATGAAGTATCACTCTCTCGTAGGTGAGCGGGGCTATTACAGCCTGCGGGACTACTCCCACCCGTCCTATTTGTGATGTGCCTCCCGGGTGAAGGTAGGCAGCACCATGTGTGCTTATGGAGCCATGCTCCACTGCAATCCCCCACCAAAGGATAGGCGGTTTAGGCTGATGGTGAGCCTCTAGTGGATGCCCCTCCCGCATTATTGCCCATGCCTGTGTAGCGGTGGACCCTGTGTAAAGGGTCGCCATCCTCCCTCGTTTCCCCCGTATTTCGGGGGAAAAGAAAGGGGGGTATGCGTGTGGCGGTCTCAGTGTACTGTATTGTCTCGCTTATGGCCTTAGTATTGCCCTTGACTTGTAACTGGGTGTCAGAGCCGCGCTACTTGGTCTTCATAGTTTTTGGCTGCTGCCGTGCGCGTGTCTTTTCTTTTACTAAAGTGTACTGCGCTGGGCGTCGTCGTCGTCCAGACACTACGGCGTCTCCATTAGCAAAGGCTTCTATTAAGTGTATCTTATCCTTTGCTTGTTAAGTTTTGACTGCTGCCTCAGAGCTTCGCGCTCTTCAGGGGGGGCGGGGACCTGGCTTGGCATGCTCCGCATCACGGCCAGATCGGGCCCGCCCTTCAAGGTTCGCTTGGCGCCATTTTGATGATCTTCGCGCACGTGGTTGCGGTCCTCCTCCTCCCTTGGCCTGTAAGTGCCCTTGCGGGCGTTTTCAATATATACATTTTATATAAAAATTATCTTTATGTCTTTCAGATGTCAAAGACTCCGGTGGCTGCCCTCGGCCTGACACAAATTATAGCGGGCTTGTAAAAAATTCTCCCACATTCCTAGCGGGTCTTGGGGCATCCAGGGTTGCCTATTACATAAATCCCTGCTGGCATATTGTGCCTAGATAATCACCATATGGAGGCATCTCAGAATTATGTGACCGGGGTCCCTCTGGGACAAGACCGGCTGTGTATAACGTGTAGCTATCCCCACGCTGATGCTGACAGGGCATGGGTCTGCGCACCGTGTGCCGAGCAAGCACTGGCCCTGCAATCAGGATTGCCAGTGGCTGCACCTCGCTTCAATACTCCCCAGGCTTAAATCTCGCTCCTGCTGAGTCACATACAAGTGGGGAGTTGCAGCCATCTGTGTCTTCCAGACTGCCTACGGCTGACCAGATTATTGCGGGGTTGACAAAGCGCTTGGGCCCTGGTAAGAAGCGGTCCTCGACGCCCCCTGTTTCTGCCTTTGCTATGGGATCTGAGGAGTTCACTACTCCGCATGCCTGTACCCCTTCTGATGAAGGAGGGCTGTTCTCTGACTCAGGCTCATCTGATGAGGGGCCGAGGAGTCATGACGATTCTGGCCATGAAGACTGGAGCCAGTTTGACACCATTGGTTTGTTGATTAGGATCTTTAAGGCCCTGTCTATCTCTCTCCCTAGTGCGGCTCCCAAGCCGAGAGGGGAGCGTTTCCATACAGCGACACCGCGCTTGGAATTTCTAGAGCAGGCTCACTTCCATGCTCTTGTACTCGAGGAATGGGAATTGCCCCAGTAAACTTCCAGGGGTCCCAGGGGACTGGGATTGGAAATACCCTTTTCCCCCTGAGGTGGTTAATTGTTGGTCATCGCCCCCTGTGGTGGACGCACCGATCATTGGGGTTCCTAACCCCCCTTTATTGCAGCCCCTGCTTATAGTACCCTTCGGGATGCTGAGGACAGGCGCATTGATAAGCTGGCTTCCCACGCCTTTTCTTGTGCAGGGACGGCGCTGCGCCCGGTCTGTGCCGCGGCCATCACTGCAGTGGCCGCCAGAACCCTCATCAGAAAGATGCTTGAGCATCACCCTGAGGATCTTCCCTGGGAGGTGTTTAATGCACTCTCCAGTTGTGATGTATTTGTAAAATTTATCCTTTTAGCGCTGGATGACACCATTAGAATGTGTGCGAGGACTTCTGCCCTTGTGGTGGCTATACGTCGCTTGGTCTGGCTGCGACAGTGGGGTGCTGACGAGGCTGCTAAAAGGACTCTGACTGGGCTTCCCTTTAGAGGGCAATGCCTGTTTGGGGCTTGTCTGGACCTGTTTGGTAAAAAGGGCAAATCACCCCAACGCAGGCGGCCGTCTCGGCCCCCTCGGGGCAGGGACACGCCTCCCCCTCCATACCATAGTGTTAAACAAGAACCAGGGGTGTTCTTCAGGAGTCTTCGTGCAGACTCCTGCCCCACGAGCAGCAGACAACGCTCTGGGCCCTCCGGCACGGCTAAGCCTAAATCTTCCACCAAACCCCCTCAAGTATGACGGGGCGCTCTCGCCCGCCTGGGTGAGGGGATGGCTGCAGCACCTTGCTCCTATCAGGATGCATCTTGCCTCATTCTGGTGGATACAGGAGGTAGTTTCCTCCGGATACAGGATAAAGTTTGCTGCGCGGCCTCCCCCAAGATTGTCAGGGTACTCTTGGTCCCTGCCTCTGTCTGGGGGTCACTTGCAGTTTGCCCTTAACAGGCAGAGGCAGGGGCCGCTACACCAACCTCTTCACATTTCCCCAAAAGGATGTGTCAGTCTGCCCATTCTGGATTCACAGGTTTTCGGCAATTCTACTATTGCAGGCAGTTTCTGCATGGAAAATTTGAGATGGGCCATCAGCGCCTTGCGCCCAGTGGGCCCCTTGCCGTCTGGGGAGATCAAGGATGCTTATGCTCACACCCCCGTGTCTTCTAGACACCGAGGCTCTTCAGGTTCGTGTTGGAAGTCCAACACTGCTAATTTGTGGCCTTGTTATCTGGCCTCTCTTCTGCTTCCAGAGTGCTCACCAAGGTACTGACGGGGGCTATGTCTCTGATGAGACCAAGGGGCGTCCGCGTGAGACCTACCCGGTCGGCCTTTTTCGCTTCCCAATCTCTACGTCAGGTCGAGTTGGTTACTCGGCTGGTGGTGTCCATTGTGAGTCTTTTGGATGGGTGTTCATTCACCTCAAGTCCTCATTGTCCCCTTGATTGATAACTCCATTCCTAGGGATGAATCTAGATTCGGTTCAGGCGAGAATCTTCCTTCCCCAGCAATAAGGTGGACAATCTGGTTGCGTGGGCTCAGCCCCTCTTTGCTGTCCCTGTCCCTTCACCAGGCAGGAATGCAGCTGGTGGGCCCGTTGGTGACTTGCTTAGAAGAGGTCCTTTATACTCTTCTACCTGGGACCCTTCTGCAACTTCTTTTGTTAATACTGGACAGGGACCCAGCATCCCTGGAGCAGGGTCATGTGTGCCTTTCCCCCCTGTTTAGGAGTCCCTCTTGGAGTGGATGTACTCTAGGAACCTGTCTGGGGGCAGTTACCTTCTTACCCTTCCTAGAGACGGTCACCATGGATGCCAACCTATCAGGTTTCTTCTGTAACCCCTTGCGGGTCCGGGGGAGGTGGGGCCTTTAGGAGCACCTATCAATATTGAAACAGTGAGTTTTCAGGTTGGCACTATCTCGCTTGACTTCTCCTCTTCACGGCCTGCCTGTTTGGCGGCGCTCGGCCTGTCTGACGACTGTGGCCTACCTTAATCATTTGTGTGGGACCTGGAGCAGGATGGTCCCCCAGGAAGGTATATGTTCCTGATCTGGGTGGAGGATGTTGTTTCCTGCATATCAGTTATATTCGCTCCGGTGGAGGTCCCTCTGCGACAGGATGTGCTAATCCTTGTGTCACTATGAGGTTCAACCAGTGTGGATCTGTTTGGTGCCCCGTCACTATTTCTAGCTCTCAGCCCTCGTTTCCCTGTCCCAGGATCCTCTGGCCGTGGTCATGATGCTTTAGTAATGTTATGGCAGGACATTCTGGTCTGTATGTCTTATCTCCGTTCCCCCTATTAGGCGGCGTTCTGCGCAGAATTGCTCTGGTAGGGGGACCATTGATACTTGTGGCCCCTGGGTGGCCTGGTGGAGTGGGGATTCGCAGACGTGGTACCGAGGGTGGTAGATCTGTACGTCCTGCTAGGGGTGCCGCTCTCTTTACTCAGGGCCCCCTTTACGTCACCCCAATCTACAGACTCTGGCCTAGGCGGCCTGACTGCTGAATCTTCCGTCTTTATGGAGACAGGCTTCTCTTCTCTTTGTTCGTGACTATTGGAAGTCTAAGAGAAAGCTGCTTCTTCTTCTTCCATCTCTTATGAGGTATGGCGTACCCATATGGATTGGTGTGAGTCTAGGTCTCTTCCCTGTTGGGTGTTCTCTGTTCACAGGGCTCTAGAGTTATTACAGCATGGCTTGGAGTTGGCTCTCCAACTCAGTACTCTGAAGGGTCAGGTTCTTCCCTGTCCACCTTCCTGTAGAAGTCTTTTGCTTATTTTCCTTGGCTATGCATTCTTTCGGGGGTTGCTCATTGCGTCCCCCACTTAATTCGATGGTCCCTGTTGGACCGATTCAGGATGCTGTCTGGCTGTCTTTTACCTTCAAAGTTGTCCTTCTGGGACTGTTACTTCACTCAGACGTGTGTCTGAGAGCGGGCGGCTCTGTTTAGCTAGCCCTCGTTCCTTCATATGCACCAGGATAAGGTGGTGCTCCGCTTTACGCCGGACCTTCTGCCTAAGGTAGTGTCTTAGGCTCATGTTTTTAAGACATTGTCTTTCTTCTGTGCTTTACTCCTAGTAACGCTGAGGCAAGGGGATCTACTTTCCCTCAACAGGTGCTGGAATTTTTTTTTCTGGATTGTCTCTTGTCCTTTACCATTACCAGTTGTATTTGGTGGTTAAATTCTCCCGGCTTCTGGTTCACTGCTTTTCAATGCTGGGGATTTGTGGGAGGTCCCGGGTATATGAGGGGCCGGGAGGAGCCTGTTTTTGCATGTCTGCAGTGCACAGCGCCATCTGGCGGAGGATAACCCAAGTGTAAGTATTCTATCTGGAGCAGGACGTACTGTATACGTATAATACCAATTCTACAGGTGAGTATTTCACTGAATTGTATTTTTCTTTCCTATTTTCTCATTCTTCTTGTTTTTTTTTCCTTTTCTCTCTCTTTCTCTCTTTCTCATTCTCTCCCTCATTCGCGCTCTCTTGCGCTTTCTCTCCTTCTCTCGGGTGCTCTCTCGCTCCTTCTCTCGGGTGCTCTCTCGCTCCTTCTCTCGCGTGCTCTCTCGCTCCTTCTCTCGCGTGCTCTCTCGCTCCTTCTCTCGCGTGCTCTCTCGCTCCTTCTCTCGCGTGCTCTCTCGCTCCTTCTCTCGCGTGCTCTCTCGCTCCTTCTCTCGCGTGCTCTCTCGCTCCTTCTCTCGCGTGCTCTCTCGCTCCTTCTCTCGCGTGCTCTCTCGCTCCTTCTCTCGCGTGCTCTCTCGCTCCTTCTCTCGCGTGCTCTCTCGCTCCTTCTCTCCCTCGCTCCTTCTCTCGCTCCTTCTCTCCCTCGCTCCTTCTCTCGCTCCTTCTCTCCCTCGCTCCTTCTCTCGCTCCTTCTCTCCCTCGCTCCTTCTCTCGCTCCTTCTCTCCCTCGCTCCTTCTCTCCCTCGCTCCTTCTCTCCCTCGCTCCTTCTCTCGCTCCTTCTCTCCCTCGCGTGCTCTCTCGCTCCTTCTCTCCCTCGCGTGCTCTCTCGCTCCTTCTCTCCCTCGCGTGCTCTCTCGCTCCTTCTCTCCCTCGCGTGCTCTCTCGCTCCTTCTCTCCCTCGCTCCTTCTCTCCCTCGCTCCTTCTCTCCCTCGCGTGCTCTCTCGCTCCTTCTCTCCCTCGCGTGCTCTCTCGCTCCTTCTCTCCCTCGCGTGCTCTCTCGCTCCTTCTCTCCCTCGCGTGCTCTCTCGCTCCTTCTCTCCCTCGCGTGCTCTCTCGCTCCTTCGCTCTCTCGCTCCTTCTCTCTCTCGCTCCTTCTCTCTCTCGCTCCTTCTCTCTCTCGCTCCTTCTCTCCCTCGCGTGCTCCTTCGCTCTCTCGCTCCTTCTCTCTCTCGCTCCTTCTCTCTCTCGCTCCTTCTCTCTCTCGCTCCTTCTCTCTCTCTCTCTCTCTCTCTCTCTCTCTCCCTCTCCCTCTCTCTCTCCCTCCAGGGGGATGCATCCGCCAGCCCACTCAGAGCCGCTGGCCTTAGATAATGTGACGTCAGCGGCTCTGACTGCGCTCATTGGACAAGCAGCCAGGCATGCGCCATAGGACTGGGAAGAGGTGAGTGGAGTGGTGGCATTGGATCGGGGTGCCCCGGGGGCATGGACCAAGTCCCAGTTCAAAATCCTGGGTTTTGTCCACTTTAATTAGGCAGCAGAGGGGGCATCCTGATTCAGGATTCCCTTTCTGCTGCCTGATGATTGAGTCCAGTCATTTTTGACTTCCTCTTAAAGTAGAAAAGCAAACCGGCAGGCGGAAGGATATAAAAACATCCTTTTTATTAAACGAGACAAAAATCGTACAAGTCCAAGTCTTCAATTCAGGTCCTCTTGAAAGAGTAGTCGCATGATGCAGCGTTTAGGAAACATATGTTAGGCTCTGCTCCTGGTCTCTGTGCTGCGGGATGACACGAAGCTTGTTTAGTAACGATGCAGGAGCTCGGCTCCCCCGGGGGGCGGTTGCCAGGTTTCTGGTTACTAATCCTTTATTTACGTTCAGTGCGTTCATTAGCGATGCTTCCTCTGAGATTACAGAGCCCCCCCCCCCGCACGCATGCGCCCCGGGAGCGCCATCTCTATATCACTGCCATAGCTGCAGGATGGTGACGGTAAGTATTGCCTGATTATGTGCCCCCGACAATACTAACACTTCAGTTGCCCTATTCAGCTCTGCAGTGCCTCAGCATCAATGACTCACCTATGTCACCTGATTATCTGCCCCCGACAATACTAAAACTTCAAAAGAAACAAAGGGGGGGTGGCAGCCGCTCAGACCATTTTATAACTAACCTGGGAGGTGCACGTTAGCAGGGCAATTAGTACACACAAGTCTTAAAGGAGCCACAGCACTCAACCCTGTCAGCTTGCAGGCCAGCCTATAATCTGTAGGATTATAGGCTGGCCTGCAAGCTGACAGGGTTGAGTGCTGTGGCTCCTTTAAGACTTGTGAATACTAAAACTTCAGTACTATCCCTTTAAGAGTGGCCATACCCGCCCCTGTTATGCTATAGCCTCAGCATCTTCATCCACCTACGCTATGATATTAATATGATATATTAATTTATTATTGTGCAGCTAAAATGGTGCTGAAAAAAAACCTTATAAAAAAAATAAATAAAAAATATCATGGTGCTGATTCAGCCCTATTGTCTTCCCCTGACAATACCAAATCCTCAGTACTGTCACTTTAAGAGTGGCCCTGCCCCTGCAATGCTATAGCCTTAGCATCAGGTCCCTCCTATACCACGTTATCTACCCCCGACAAAACTAAAGCTTCAGTACTTTCCCTTTAAGAGTGGCGCAATCCAGCTCTGCCCCTGCAATGCTATAGCCTCTGCATCACGTCCCTCCTACGCCGCAATATCTGCTTCCGACAATACTAAAGCTTCAGTACTATCCCTTTAAGTGTGGCTCTCTACCCCTGCAGTGTTATAGCCACAGCATCATGACCCTCCTATGCCACATTATCTGCCCCCAACAATATTAAAGCTTCTGTACTGTCCCTTTAAGTGTGGATCTACCCCTGCAGTGTTATAGCCACAGCATCGTGACTCGCTGTCAGTTTAAGAGTGGCCCTGCCCCTGCCCCAGCCTTAGCATCAGGACCCTCCTATGCCACATTATCTGCCCCCAACAATACTAAAGCTTCAGTACTGTCCCTTTAAGTGTGGATCTACCCCTGTAGTGCTATAGCCACAGCTACCGCAGGGGTAGCAGGCCATAAAGATAAATCGGGCGACCACAGCCTGAGCCCCAGAACCTGCCAGTTGTTGGGTTCCTGTTTCAGTGATCACTACCGCCATTGTCTATTGGTCAGTCCCCTTTAAATCTTCCTGGAGCCCACCCATGACTTTACTGCTCAGCCTGTTTGAGGGTGGAGCCCCCCCTTACAGTGATGTGTCTCTGCCCAGACAGGTCTGAGGGTGGAGCCCCCCTTACAGTGATGTCTCTGCCCAGGCAGGTCTGAGGGTGGAGCCCCCCCTTACAGTCATGTGTCTCTGCCCAGACAGGTCTGAGGGTGGAGCCCCCCTTACAGTGATGTCTCTGCCCAGGCAGGTCTGAGGGTGGAGCCCCCCCTTACAGTCATGTGTCTCTGCCCAGACAGGTCTGAGGGTGGAGCCCCCCTTACAGTGATGTCTCTGCCCAGGCAGGTCTGAGGGTGGAGCCCCCCCTTACAGTCATGTGTCTCTGCCCAGACAGGTCTGAGGGTGGAGCCCCCCCTTACAGTGATGTGTCTCTGCCCAGACAGGTCTGAGGGTGGAGCCCCCCCTTACAGTGATGTGTCTCTGCCCAGACAGGTCTGAGGGTGGAGCCCCCCCTTACAGTGATGTGTCTCTGCCCAGGCAGGTCTGAGGGTGGAGCCCCCCCTTACAGTGATGTGTCTCTGCCCAGGCAGGTCTGAGGGTGGAGCCCCCCCTTACAGTGATGTGTCTCTGCCCAGACAGGTCTGAGGGTGGAGCCCCCCTTACAGTGATGTGTCTCTGCCCAGACAGGTCTGAGGGTGGAGCCCCCCTTACAGTGATGTGTCTCTGCCCAGACAGGTCTGAGGGTGGAGCCCCCCTTACAGTGATGTCTCTGCCCAGACAGGTCTGAGGGTGGAGCCCCCCTTACAGTGATGTGTCTCTGCCCAGACAGGTCTGAGGGTGGAGCCCCCCCTTACAGTGATGTCTCTGCCCAGACAGGTCTGAGGATGGAGCCCCCCCTTACAGTGATGTCTCTGCCCAGACAGGTCTGAGGGTGGAGCCCCCCCTTACAGTGATGTCTCTGCCCAGACAGGTCCTCTTTATTGTACTTCCTTATCAGTCTGTGTCAGAGATGCAAAGCGGGGCGGGGGATTTGCATGCGATTCCCGGCGGCGTCCTCGATCGGGCGCTCGGGGATAGTCGCCTGGAAGTGCCAGGCATCTTCTATGGCCACCTCCGCGTCTCTCAGCGCTCGGCGCCGGTAGTGTCTCGCCAGACATTCCGTGACCAGCGGGTATCTCTGGGGGTCAAACTTGTTGGCGAATAGGTGGGAGGAGCCGGTCAGCCATTGCAGGTCCCCCAGGCCGTACACGCAGATGTCCCGGACGTAGTGACCTGCAGCAAAGACTAGAGATTACTGGGGGGACCGGAAGTCTCTTACTATTTAATACATTGTTTATAATCAGATCCCACTGGGGAGAGCTAGCCCTGCCTCTGTGCACACAGGAAGTGAGGTGCCCACCCACCCCACATTATCTGCCCCCAGACAATACTAAAGCTTCAGTACTGGCCCTGCAATGCAAAGCCTTAGCATCATGACCCATCTACCCCACATTATCTGCCCCTGACAATACTAAAGCATCAGTACCTACCCTGCAATGCAAAGTCTTAGCATCATGACCCATCTACCCCTGACAATACTAAAGCTTTATTACCATCCCTGGCCCTGCAATGCCATAACCTCAGCATCATGACCCATCTACCCCACATTATCTGCCCCTGACAATACTAAAGCTTCATTACCATCTCTGGCCCTGCAATGCAAAGCCTTAGCATCATGACCCATCTACCCCACATTATCTGCCCCTGACAATACTAAAGCTTCATTACCATCTCTGGCCCTGCAATGCAAAGCCTTAGCATCATGACCCATCTACACCACATTATCTGCCCCTGACAATGCGAAAGCTTTATTACCATCCCTGGCCCTGCAATGCAAAGCCTTAGCATCATGACCCATCTACCCCACATTATCTGCCCCTGACAATACGAAAGCTTCAGTACTATCCCTTTAAGCGTGGCTTTATCCAGGCCTGCCCCTGCAATGCTTTATCCTCTGCTTCATGACCGACCCACATCACACATTATCTGCCCCTGACAATGCTAAAGCTTCATTACCATCCCTGGTCCTGCAATGCCATAACCTCTGCATCATGACCCATCTACCCCACATTATCTGCCCCTGACAATACTAAAGCTTCATTACCATCCCTGGTCCTGCAATGCCATAACCTCCGCATCATGACCCATCTACCCCACATTATCTGCCCCTGACAATACTAAAGCTTCATTACCATCCCTGGCCCTGCAATGCCACAGGCTCAGTATCATGACCCATCTACCCCACATTATCTGCCCCTGGCAATACTAAAGCTTCATTACCATCCCTGGTCCTGCAATGCCATAACCTCTGCATCATGACCCATCTACCCCACATTATCTGCCCCTGACAATACTAAAGCTTCATTACCATCCCTGGTCCTGCAATGCCATAACCTCCGCATCATGACCCATCTACCCCACATTATCTGCCCCTGACAATGCGAAAGCTTCATTACCATCCCTGGCCCTGCAATGCCTCAGGCTCAGTATCATGACCCATCTACCCCACATTATCTGCCCCTGACAATACTAAAGCTTCATTACCATCCCTGGCCCTGCAATGCCACAGGCTCAGTATCATGACCCATCTACCCCACATTATCTGCCCCTGGCAATACTAAAGCTTCATTACCATCCCTGGTCCTGCAATGCCATAACCTCCGCATCATGACCCATCTACCCCACATTATCTGCCCCTGACAATACTAAAGCTTCATTACCATCCCTGGTCCTGCAATGCCATAACCTCCGCATCATGACCCATCTACCCCACATTATCTGCCCCTGACAATGCGAAAGCTTCATTACCATCCCTGGCCCTGCAATGCCTCAGGCTCAGTATCATGACCCATCTACCCCACATTATCTGCCCCTGATAATACTAAAGCTTCATTACCATCCCTGGCCCTGCAATGCCACAGGCTCAGCATCATGACCCATTCGCACCACATGATCTGTCCCCAACAATACTAAAGCTTCATTACCATCCCTGGCCCTGCAATGCCACACGCCCAGCATCATGACCCATTCGCACCACATGATCTGTCCCCAACAATACTAAAGCTGCTAAGTGACCCTATCCAGCCCTGCCCATGTCCGGCCCCTGAAGTGATGTAGCCGCAGCATTATAACTCACTACACCACATAATCTGCCCCTGACAATAGTGACGCTTCATTACCATTCCTATCCAGCTTACTCAATTCAGTTTCTCTGTTAAATGGACCAAAACCCTTTAAAAATCCACTTTAAAGCATTTCTGTTGCTAATATAGATGCTCGGGCATTCCTTACCCTTACAGCCGGGGTGGGAGATCCCCTCCTGATCACGCCATTTTACAGCTCGAATATTCCCTTCCCAGCCGGCCTCAGGGGTGGATCCGGGAACGCCTGAAAAGTAGAATATTTATTTAAATATGTAATGGATACTCAGAGCATTTCTATTGGATAATTTAAAGAGACAGTGCAGGCAATGGGAATAATAGGAGCTCCATTACCTCCCTCCACCATTGCCTGCAGCAGGTCGTGGGGATTTAAACAGTGCTCAAAATGTTGCCTCTCCTTTCCATTCCTCAACGACCACGCTACAAATGTGGTCGCACATCAGCCTCACATCAGAGTGAGTTAGCAAGCCAAAGTGGTCATGTGTGATGAGCTCTCTCATGTTGGGAGCGCTGGGGGGGGTCGCGTGTGCGACCATATCTGGAGTGTAGTCATAAAAAAAATGGAAAGGAGGGCGTCTAGAGTGTGCTGCAGTAAAGGGAGGATTGTTACACTGTAAATGGAGGAGAGGCACATGGGCAGGCTTCAGATGAGCTCCTTACCCCCCTAAAGCAAACCTTCACCCTGAATAAGATCCTGTCTTATATGTGCCCCCCCCCCCCCCCCCCACCCACCCTATACATACAGATTGTCCACATTAAAAATCATCCTAACTGCGCCTAGTGCATTATTCTAAGTATACAGCACGTCCTGTTCCAGAAGATATTCCTTACACTTGGGTTATACATCCAGTAGATGGCACTGGACTGCAGAGACAGAAAAGTGGCTCCTCCCTGCCCCATATATACCAGGAACCTCCCACAAATTCCCCAGTTCTTCTCTGCAGTCTGGGCTGCGATGACTAGAAGATGTCTCTCTCTACTCGCAGGTGAGCGGGGCTATTAGCCTGCGGCCCTGTAGGACTATTCCCACCCGTTTTCTTTTTACTGCCTCCCAGCTTAGGCTGCACTGGTTCGGGTGATGGTAGGCAGCACCGCTGCTAGGTGCTAAGGAGCGCTGCTCCAACCACAGTCCCCCACCAAAGGGTAGGCGGTATAGGCCCATGGTGAGCTTTATGGGATTCCCCTCCCGCGTCTTATGCCCCTCTCCCCCTGTCCCCACAGTTGGCTCCCTTGGGCTGACCTTCGCTCTCCCTGGTAGATCTCGGGGGGGGGGGGGGGGGGAATATATATTTTGTGTTGATCCCTTTTTGAATTGGTTGCACTGGTTCTTTTGCCGCCGCCGCACGCTTGTACTCCGCTCCGCGGTCGGCGGCAAAACATTGGCTCGCTTTGTCATGTGAGCGTGTTTTCGCGCTCTTCGGGGGGGGGGGCGGCCCTTGCGGCTGACGCGTTCGGCATCACTGTCTCCGCGGCCCGCCCCTCGAGGTATATGCGGGCGCCATTTTAGTTTTCTGCTGCGTGTGTCTGACGTCTCCCTATCGCGGTCCGTAAGTGCCCCTGCGGGCTGATTTATTTTGTATTTATCTGTGTTGCACATTGCTTACGGGTTCTTTGCTTTATGTTTTGCAGCCGGGTCAAACTTTTGTGGTTTCTCCCGGGTCTATCCCCTCTATTTAGTGTTAACTCCCTATTGGAGGGCTATTGTATTGTATTTCTCCTACTTCCCTAGCGGGCTATTGGGGCATCCCGGGTATCCTTATTGGCGTCAATCCCAATTCGCCTATTGTGCCACAATAATCACCATATGGAGGCTTCTCAGGATAATGTGCTCGGGGTTCCTTCGGGACAAGCCCGGCTGTGTGTGGCGTGTGGGGTATCCCCTATAAGTGACAATGTCAGGGTGTGTGTGCCCTGCGCCCAGCAGACGCTTGTGCTGCAGTCTGGGTTACCGGTGGCTGGGCCTGCGCCCCCCTCGGGCTTCGCCTACCCCCGCCACGCTTACATCTGACTCCTAGTGAGGTGCATACCAGTGGGGAGTCTCAACCTGATTTATCTGCACGGGTGGCCAGCATTGAGAGACATATTGCTGGGTCTGGCCTGCGTAAGGCTTCTGCTAAGAAGCGGCATTTATCACCTGGTGTTTCCCTCTTTCCTATGGAGGCTGAGGAATTTTTTGATGTTACAGTTTATACCCCCCTAGAAGAGGGGAAATTGTTTTCTCATTCAGAATCATCTGAGGAACATCCTAGAGCGTATGGTGCCGATTCTGGGCATGACCCATGGGCTTGAGATGATATTGATAGGCTTTTGGCTCACATTTTTGATGTACTCTGTATCTCTCCTCCTGCTGTGGCTCCGCGGCAGCAGGGGGAGCTGTTTCATACTGTTAATCCACGCTTGGAGTTTCCTGAACAAACTCATTTTAATAATCTGGTGCTCAAGGAGTGGGAACGGCCTAGCCGGCTCCCCGGGGTGCCAAAGAGTTGGGAAAAACGATATCCCTTTCCTGCTGAAATGGTTAAGCGGTGGTCATGTCCTCCCGAGGTGGATGCACCAGTTCTGGGGTTGTCTAACACATCCTTCATGCATTCCCCTGACTCTACTACACTGAGGGATTGGGGGGGACAGGCGCATGGATCAGCTGGCTTGCCATGCCTTTGCCTGTGTGGGGACCGCGCTCCGTACGGTCTGTGCCTCTGCCATTACGGCTGTTGGTATTAAAAGCCTGCTCAGGGGTCTCTTAGTTGGGGCCCCTGATGATGCAGGAAGTAAAGAGTATAGAGCTCTTCTGCGTTGTGAGGAATTTGTTGCATATGTTCTCTCTATACGCCGCTCGGTCTGGCTGCGCCAGTGGGCAGCTAACAACGCTGCTAAGAAGGCTCTCACTGGGTTTCCCTTCAAGGGGCTGCGCCTCTTTGGGGAACGTTTGGACTTGTTTGCTAAGGGAGGCAGGTTGCCTCAGCGTAGAAGGCTGCCCCAGTCCTTTCGGGGTTCAGGTGCCTTTTCTCCTTCCTTCAGGGGCTCCAGATTTGGATGGGGAGCTTCTTTTGCTGGAGCCCGTGGAGATTTTAGGGGCAGGGGCAGAGGACGTGGCCGCCCTGGCCCCCCCTGGGGTCCCAAGACTAAGTCCTCCCCCAAGCCCCCTCAGGCATGAAGGGGTGCCCTCACCCATCCGGGTGGGGGGACGGCTTCGGCTCTTGGCTCATGTCTGGAGGCTTCACGTCTCAGACCGGTGGATTCAGGAGGTAGTGTCCTCCGGTTACAAGATAGAGTTTGCAGCCTGGCCGCCCCCAAGATTCATCAGATCCCGGTTAGCTCAAAACCCCCTGTCAGCTCAGGGTCTGTCGCTGGCTGTCCAAGGCCTTCTGGAACTGGGTGTCATCTGCCCTTGAGGGAAAGGGGCAAAGGCTATTATTCCAATCTTTTCATTGTTCCCAAAAAAGATGGGTCCATCAGACCCATCCTGGATTTGAAGCACCTCAACAAATTTGTCAGATTCAGACACTTTTGCATGGAGACTCTGCGCTCAACTGTGACTTTCCTACGCCCAGGTGACTTCATGACCTCTGTAGACATCAAGGATGCTTACCTTCACGTACCTATCTTTCCAGGTCATCACAGATTCCTCAGGTTCGCTTTGGAGGATCAGCACTACCAATTTGTGGCCTTGCCCTTCGGTCTCACCTCGGCTCCCAGGGTATTCACCAAGGTGCTGGCAGGAGTGATGGCTCTGCTGAGATCTCAGGGCATTCATATTCTTCCCTACTTGGACAACATGCTTATCGCTTCTCAGTCCTTCCATCAGGCAGAGCTGGACACTCAGCGGGTGGTGTCCACACTGGAGTCATTCGGCTGGGTGATCAACCACCCCAAATCTTCCCTGTCTCCTTCCCTAGTGAAGTCCTTTCTGGGCATGATTCTGGATTCATCTCAGGTCAAGATCTTTCTTCCTCAGCAGAAGGTGGAGAGTCTTCAAGAGAAAGCTCAGCTCCTTCTGTCTTTTCCTCATCCATCCATCAGGCAGGGAATGCAGCTGGTGGGCCTGATGGTCTCCTGCTTCGAGGCGGTTCCATATGCTCAGTTTCATATGAGGCCTCTTCAGCTTTACCTCTTGTCATTATGGAATCGGGACCCTGTGTCCTTGGATCAGATGTTTTTCCTGTCCCCTCTGGTCAGGCGGTCTCTGTCATGGTGGCTGGACTCAAGGGACCTGCTGGGGGGCAGATCCTTTCTGGCCCCCTGCTGGGAGACTGTCACCACGGATGCCAGTCTGACAGGTTGGGGGGGCTTTTGGAAGTGAAATTCCAGGGTCAGTGGGGCCCTCAGGAGACCCATGCCCCTATCAACATTCTGGAATTGAGGGCGATCAGGTTGGTTCTCGCCCACTTAACCCCACACCTGCGGGGTCGGGCTGTTCGGGTCCGCTCGGACAACCAGACAGTGGTTGCCTACATCAAGCATCAGGGAGGGACCCAGAGCAAGAGGGCCCTCAAGGAAGTGTCCCTGATCCTGTCCTGGGCGGAGGAGAATGTTCCCTGCATCTCAGCTGTGTAAATTCCAGTGGTGGAGAATCTGGAGGCAGACTCTCTGAGCAGGGGGACCTCTCGTCTGGGAGAATGATCCCTCAGCAGCAGGGTGTTTCGCTCCCTGTGCCACCGCTGGGGTCAGCCAGATGTGGATCTGTTTGCATCCCTCCACAATCACAAGCTTCCAGTCTTTGTCTCTCTGTCCCAGGACCCTCTGACCTTGGCCATGGATGCCCTGGCAATGTCTTGGACGAGGTTCCAGCTCCTGTATGTGCTTCCCCCGTTTCCTCTGCTGGGCAGGGTGCTGCGCAAGATTGCTCAGGAAGGGATGCCAACCATCCTGGTGGCCCCCTGTTGGCCAAGAAGAGTGTGGTTCATAGACATTGTGCAGTTGGCAGTATATCAGTACGCCATGTCCCGGGTATCAGATCTGCTCACTCAGGGCTAGGAAGAGGCCCTCTTCTTCCATCTACTACAGGGTTTTGCGTACTTTCATTGACTGGTGCGAGTCTAACTCGCTTCCCTGTCGTGTGTTTTCTATTCCTAGGATTTTGGCGTTTCTCCAACATGGTTTGGTCTGGGTCTTCAGCTTAGTACTCTGAAAGGTCTTGTTTCTGCTTAGGCCAATTTTTTCCAAAGATCCTTTGCTCCGCATCCCCTGGTCAAGACCTTTTTCCAGGGGGGTTACTCACGTGTGTCCCCCACGTAAGCCTATGTTACCAGTCTGGGACTTGAACTTGGTCTTATCTGCCCTGCAGGGGTCTCCTTTTGAGCCCTTTCAAGGGGCCCCTTTGTCCATTCTTACGCTTAAGGTAGTCTTTTTGGTGGCTATCACTTCTGTTAGGCGTGTTTCTGAATTGGCGGCGCTTTCCATCAAGCCTCCTTATTTTGAGAGACACCAGGACAAGGTGGTGTTTCGTTTTAAGCGAGATTTTCTGCCTAAGGTTGTTTCTGCCTTTCATCTCAATCAGGACATTGTTTTGCCTTCTCTGTGTCCTAATCCTAGTAACCCTAAGGAGAGGGTTTTGCATTCTTTGGATGTAGTCAGAACTCTGAAGTTCTATTTGGTGGCTACTGAATCCTTCAGGAAGACTGATGCTCTTTTTGTGCTTCCGTCTGGACCTAAGAAAGGTCCGGCTAAGTCCACTATCGGCAAGTGGATACGTCAGGCTGTGATACAGGCCTACTCTGCTAAGGGGAAGGAGCCTCCCTTCCGCCTTACTGCTCATTCTACTCGTGCTATTAGTGCTTCTTGGGCTTTTCAGCACCAAGCTTCTGTTGAACAAGTTTGCAAGGCCGCTACTTGGTCTAATGTTCATACTTTTTCAAAGTTTTACAAGGTTGATGTTGGGGCTTCAGCTGATGCTGCTTTTGGCCGCAAGGTTCTGCAGGCGGCAGTGGTTTAAACTGTCTGATGTTACTTTTGGGGATCCCACCCTACCTTATAGACCCTGCTATTGGATGTCCCAAGTGTAAGGAATATCTTCTGGAACAGGACCTGCTGTATACTTAGAATAATACAATTCTGGGATTACTCACCTGTAGAATTGGTATTATATGTATACAGCACGTCCTGTTCCACCCCACCCTTGTTATCATTTTTCTTAGTTACCTCTGTATGGTGATTGTTCAGTTTTTTGTAATGGTTATAGTTCTCCCGGTTCCATTTTAACTGCTTTTTAATACTGGGGAATTTGTGGGAGGTCCCTGGTATATATGGGGCCGGGAGGAGCCACTTTTCTGTCTCTGCAGTCCAGCGCCATCTACTGGATGTATAACCCAAGTGTAAGGAATATCTTCTGGAACAGGACGTGCTGTATACATATAATACCAATTCTACTGGTGAGTAATCACAGAATTGTATTTTCTGAGCCTTTATATTAGACCCATGGGAATTATACGCAGTGGACACACCAGTGAATAAACGCCATATCCGTGACACAATAAGGGGCAGTGAAGTGCACAGGTGCCCGGAGTAGTGAGCTGCCCTAAGGCACCGGTTAGGACACTTTAGTCATCCCCCATGGCTGGTTACCTACCTTTAGGCCATGACTGCCCCACATCCATATTTAAACATCCAAGATGGTGGCCCATGAAGCCTCATGCTGTCTGCAGAAAGGAAGTGTCGCTCTGCATTCTGGGATTGCTGTCCTTTTCCTGACCCACAACTCTGCTGTCTGTGCAAAGCACAGTTATAACCCACCCCCTGTACTTTATCCCTGCTCTCCTCAGTATATGATGCTTCTGAGGCAAGATGGCTGCACCTGTATCCTAGAGCCCTGAACAGAGTTGCAGCCCAGTGGTGAAAAGAATAAAAAGTAAGCAACTAAAAACGTAAAATGTATGCATTTCAGATGCTGGGAAATAGTTTCCATTAAATGATACTAAAGATCTGGTTTAAATCGGGTTAAAACCCAATACTTGGCTCTACCCAGATGAATCCCGAAATAAGGGTGCCCCGCTGACTAAACCCCCACCTGATATTGCTCACTGCTGCTTGGCTTGCCTGATATCAATCACCAGTAGTGGCCCCTAGGCTGTCCCTGGGGCATCCCAGTTCGCTGATTAGCCCCACTGACTCCATCCGAAAAATACAAAAGTGTATTTAATGAATCATGAATTTACACATTAAAAACATATAAAACCACATAGAGACAAAGGGGCATGACGGGAAAACGCATCCACAGTATAAGGAATATACTAATGAAGTGGCGGCTTCTGGGGGTCCGTCACAGCTGGAAGGAGGATGCCGCTGTCTATGAGGTGCTATTTTGTGCGGTGATTTGTCCGTTTCACCTTTTTGGCACTGTCCCTTCATAATTTTGATTAATTTGTATTAGTCACTTATTTATTAAAAGCTTATAGCATTCTGGAGATTCACTTGGAGGTATTAGATTTCTTGCAATTTAGTTGTCTTTTTTTTTGGGGGGGGGGGGGGGTGTTTGTTATTTATGGGGATTTTGATTTGTATTAATGGGCAGATGGGTATTGGATTCGCACTGTGGCTCATGATGCCAGTTGCCATCCGAAGGGGTTCACACAGCCGGGCATCCCAAATTGTGTTTTGTTCCTTCTTTAAGCCCGATCCCTTGATTGGGACATGGGAACATTTCACTGTTTTTTTAGTTAGGACATGGGACCTCCCGAGCTAGATTAAGAACCTCAGGCTTACACTGGACACAAGTGTATACCTTGGTAGGAATTCAGGGTTATAAATAGGCTTGACCTGGGGGGGGAACTTAGGTCTTGGGGTGTGGCGAGTATTCTTATATGAGAGGCTCAGGAACAAAAGAGTTCCCCCTTACCTTTAATCCTGTTGAGTGTCACCCAGTAGTGCTCGTCGGGGCTGTACGTGTCCCTGGACCACTCCAGCAGGTCTTTGGCGCCTTGGTTGGAGAGCACGAAGGCCACGAAGTCCCTGGTGAGGGCGTAGTAGGCAGTCCCAAAGTACAAGGTGATGTTATGGGGTGGCCTCGCTTTCTCCTCTTGGGTTGGGAAGACGTAAGCCTTCCCGTTGTGGACAAACTCCTTGTAGCTGACCCATGTGCGGTACCTCATGTGCGGGGGCTGCACCACACCAGGCGTCAGGTTCTTGCCACTCCACCTGCTCTTCAGGTAGCGCACAATTTCTCTATTGGTTTTAAGGGGGAAGTCTTGACCACAGAGATTGACCACGTGCTTCCAGCGCACCTTGGACCACATCAAGTCCTTCATGCAGTTGAGGTCGGCCTGCAGACGCGAGATGCCGGCATACACCACCGTCTCCAGCTTGGTGGCGATGAAAACGTTGGGCAGGCAGTCGGCCACTCTCTTTATGGCAATGTGGAAATCCTGGGGGGACTTCTGGTCCACATGGATGCAGTAGACATTCTGAGGAGCGTAGATGGCCATCAGAAGTTTCAAAAACATGTCCAACTTTTTGTGAATGGTGAGGATGAACGCCAAGGGGTAGTTGGCTTCCTCCTCGGACAGCGGTTTTGTGATGAAGTGTAACTCCTCGATCAGGGTGAGGCAACTGTTGGAAGCTTCCAGGATGAGCAAGCCTCTGTCTCGCCGGGCTGGCAGGGCTTCCTGGCAAACATTACCCACCACCAAAGCCGCCGGCTTCCCTTCAAACAAAGCTTTGCAGAGCTCCCCGGGGTAGTATCCGCATTCCTTGATCTCCGACCAGGGGGGCTTCCTCTCTTGGGGTTGTTTGAGGTTGTTGAGGGCCAACAGGACAAGGCTGATCCCGACGCACAGCAGAAAGCTGGACTTGCTGCAGCCTAAGATGCTCATGGTCTTCTCCTCCTCTGAAACCTCCTCAGCAGCATTCTGGGAAGGGTACCTAAAACCGAAACGTGCAAACCTTAAAACATGTCGCAGTGCTCGGGTGTCTGTTGTGGAACCCACCTCCCTGCACTTCTTCCATGACCTGGTTTTAAGATCTGTTGGTGGCTTTGTGGTCTCAAGTGACTTGCTATGGCAAAGTCGACGTTTCCTGTGAGATCTCCTTAACCACAGCTATGAGGGAAGGCTGACCAGACTAGTTATTGGGTTTGCAGGTACTCACCACTTCCACCATTCATGGTTGGCAGCTTGAAAAAGTGACCATTCATGTTGTGTATCCTAATTGCCCTGCTCACCTGCCCCTCTCAGGTTAGTTCTAAATTGGTCTAAGCGGCTGCCCCCCTCCTTTGTTTCCTTTTGATTCTGTGCAAGCACATGGGGTGTGTGGTCTAGGCTGTACTGTGAGGCTTTCAACCCTTCCATCCCATGGGCTGCACTCGAGGTTATAGGGCAACCTTGGGTAAGCTGCTCCCAATGTATCTATTGCATTGTATGTCCCAAATGGGGCTCTCAGAGATTAGAGTTAGGATGCACCCCACAGAGACACCTTGGTGCTTGGTGGTGCAGCTTCAGCATACTTCTGCAGATGTTTGTGGACCAAGATTAAGAGACAGATTGCAGACAGACCTATAATCTAACAGAGTTGAGTGTTGTGGCTCCTTTAGGACTTGTGCATTCATGTTGGCCATGGCTGTCTACAGGCAATCCTGATTGGTCGAGTGGAGCCCGATATCGGGATTGCCAGGCAGGTGTGTGCTGTGAGGCATCCTGATATGGGAATCACGCTGCGGATTTACAAATCATATAGGAGAAGTCTGTTAGGCCTCTTATTTTAGGCAACGTTTAATCTAATAATACACGAACTCACCCAAAATAACTAGACCAGGAGGAAATACACATTGCTTGGCATCTATATAAAAGTGCCCATGAGTGAGTTAAAACCAGACCTTCACTCTGAATAAGAGTTTATCTGTTTCCCCCACCCTGTACATACAGATTGCTCACATTAATCCGGACCTTCACCTTGAATAAGAGTCTATCTTAAATGTTTCCCCCACCCTGTACATACAGATTGCTCACATTAATCCGGACCTTCACCTTGAATAGGAGTCTATCTTTTATGTTTCCCACACCCTGTGCATACAGATTGCCTACATTAAAAATCATCCTACCTGCATCTACTGCATGTTATGAGCCTTTAAACATCCAAGATGGTGGCTCATGGAGCATCAGTCAGCCTGAAAACAAGAAGTGTCTTCTGACTGTGTCGCTCTGCATTCTGGGATTGCTGGCCTTTTTCCCTGACCCCAGCTCTGCTCTGTCTGTGCAAAGCACAGCTATAACCCCCACCCCCTGCACTTTACCCTGCTCTCCTTTCCTCAGTATGTGATGCTTCTGAGGCAAGATGGCGGCGCCCGTATCCTAGAGTCCTGAACAGAGTTGCAGCCAAGTGGGGGAAAGAATAAGTGACTAAAAACTTAAAAATATATTAATTTTAGATGCTGGGGAATAGATTTTTTTAAGGGTTTGGGCTTTTCATTAAATCATGCTGACGGTCCGGTTTAAGACATAGGATGTGTCTTTGTAACAGGGTGGTTGTTAGACTCTATTATAATCAATGGCAGGTTAATTAAGATATATATTTACTGAAGAGACAATTACAGTCCACTTTAAAGAAGACAAACCCAACGCAATTGGCCCAGGAATCTATAAGATTTCTAGGCTGATTGATTTCCTTCCCGCAGGTCGCCCCATACCTTGATTCCTGGTCCCAAAACAAAATTAGGCTCATGGGAATAAACCCACAGATCTAAAGGACAGGAGCACCAACAATAATAAAATAAGCAATTTCATTTATTAAAGAATCAACATGAAACATACAGTGCAAAACATGCAATACATACAGGACATGACTAACACTTTAAAAACACTGCCTAGTACCCCAAATTTCATCCAGTGCTGAATACCACAGCATAAAAAATTCCTGGGATAGCTTCTAATATCAACACATATACAAACCCCTAATAATGGACAGTAGTCTATTGTGCCGGCACAATATAACCCTATACAATAAACTAATTAGTATATACAATTAAAGTGCAGTGCATGAATAAATAAAACCAAGCACTAAGTGACTATAGCAGCAAAATATATATGCTAACCCTTTAACAGTGTAGGGTAAAAGTGACTATGTGTACAGGAAAGTTATTCTCTGTTTATGTTGTTAGTGCTCGTTTTATTTTGAACTTGTGCCAGAATTTTCATTGTTAGGGTTTGATTGATATCCCTGTTTGCTTATTTACAGGTATTCATGACCATGTTTGTTGGTTTATTATTCACTTTCCTGTACACATAGTCACTTTTCCCTATCGCTATCCCAGGAATTTTGTTATGCTGTGATATTCAGCACTGGATGAAATTTGGGGTACTAGGCAGTTTTGTTTTTAAAGTGTTAGTCATGTCCTGTATGTATTGCATGTTTTGCACTGTATGTTTCATGTTGATTCTTTAAAGGAGCAGTATCGCGAATTTTTCTTGGTGACATATTTAAATGGTACTTGGAATGTAGGTAGGTGTTGGAGTAAGAATTACAAATGTAGAAAAAAATGATGTGTGTGTTGAACAGCTGGAGGCTAATAGCTCATGTTTATGTCTTGTCAGTGTCGGCAGGGACACTCTTGGCCTGTTCCATGCTGAGGAGAGGGGGAAACAATGTATCAGTTCCATGCTGAGGAGAATGTATCAAAGTCTCAGCTGTTCAGTGCTGGCAGCCGTCCAGCATCAGATAACAACATTGCAACATTGCCTGGCTAGAACTTATATATCTAAAACAGAGAGAAAAGCTCTAGAAGTCATTTTGCTGATTTTGACAGTTTTCCCTTCATGTTGGCTCTGCTGCAGAATCTTTCAGTTTACCATTTTCTCTTTCATATTCTTATTTTTCTTTTTTCCATATGATCTTTCTTTCAGCTTTGTGTGTTTTGAGCAAAGCCCAACCCAGGATTTTCACTATCTGGAGTTTTGTTTTGTGCCCCTAGGGGCATCCCGACTTGGGATGCCCTGATATGTGAAATCCCCAAGTTCGCCTGTGAAAACGTACCTTTCCCTGTCCCACAGCGCATGTGCAGGCTCTCATCCAATCAGCGCTGTTTGCACGCAGATGGGGAGCCTGAGCAGTAACCTTCCTGGCCGCCCGGCCTGTCTAAATGACTATCTGCGTGAGCGCCAGAAAAATGGGGGGATCTGTGGTTATCCAGGGGTCGTTTCACACAGTGGGCATCCTGATTTAGAATGGGATTTTGTTCCACTTTAATACCTTTGGATTTTCCTGCACAGTTATTCAAAGAAGAATTTCAGTCATTTTCAGTCAGTTTAGTTTATTTTGTATAGATTTTACACATTTGAGTCACCTGGTCTCACCTCACACACACACAGCCGTTACCACTGATTACAGTGTCAGCCTCTGAGGTAAAGTGTTGCTAGGAGACCAGTGGGCTAAATGAAGCAGCTCACTAAATACAAGCCAGCAGATCCCCCTATTCAGCAAATGGACTGAGCCATTTTAATTATACAATTTAAAAGAGAGGCATATATTTTTTTCTTTTTCTATCGCCAGATTATTCATACACATGCTATAAGCTATTGTGTGGCTATTTAATTATTTATCTTTTTTAATGCAAATTTCGCGATACTGCTCCTTTAATAAATGAAATTGCTTATTTTATTATTGTTGGTGCTCCTGTCCTTTAGACCTGTGGGTTTATTCCCATGAGCCTATACTATTATTGTTGCAGTGTAGCACAGTTTTTTCTTATAATATGTGGTGCACCACTTTGGTCTATTATTGATTCCTGGTCCAACGGCGCATACGCGAGAGGCGGCCACATTCCCAATGTCCCTCTAGCAGGGCGCGTGCCAGGCATTTGTTACAAGGAAGCGGGGGATGTGGTTGTCGGCACGCTCGGGGCCGCTGGCCTTAGACGATATGATGTCAGCGGCTCTGATTGGACGAGCAGCCACGCATTCGCCGTAGGACTAGGAAGAGGTGAATTGTGCTCGGCGATCTGGGGGTTTCTAATGTCCTCAATGGCAGTTACTATTGTTATTATTATTATTGTTTATTTATATAGCGCCATCATCTTCCGTAGCGCTTTACAGTAGGCAGTTACATTACAATCAACTTTAAAGTGGCAAGGCATGAATTTCTAAGTGTTTGTGCGGCATTTAGATTCTAATATCCACAGCAGTTAAGTTAGGATACATCATCCCTGGAATGGAGTTTACAAATACTCTTTAAAGTGGACCTAAAGGGTCCATAAGTTGTTAGTGGGGTCGCGCTTGTGTGTGAGACGGGGTCGCTCTTAGACTGTGAAATCATTGATGGCCCTTTAAAGTGGACCAACACCCAGGATTTCCACTATCCTGGGTGTTGGTCCACTTCCACGGGGCACCCCAATCGGGGCCCCGCTGCGTGAAACCCCCCAGAAAGCCCCTAAAAACTTACCTTATTGGCGACGAACAAGCGACTGATAAGCCGCCGCCACCTCTCGCGCCTCCCTCTTACAGGGCGCACGCCCGCGCTGGCCATTCACAAATGGCCGTCGCAGGTGTGCGCGAGAGGCGGTGGATTATCCATCGCTTGTCCGTCGCCGATAAGGTAAGTTTTTAGGGGCTTCCTGGGGGGTTTCACACAGCGGGGCATCCAGATTTCGGATGCCCCGCGGGGAGGGAGCTGATTGGCCCGGGAATTTTATAGATTCCCGGGCCGATCAGGGGTGGGTGTTGGTCCACTTTAATGATGACACAAAATTCTCCCCAAATGAAGCTTACAATCCACTTTAAAGTGGACCTAAATCGATTTGTGACGTGATTAGTGGGGCCGTGCTTGTGTGTGTCTACGAGACCGGGTCACTGATAGACTCTGAAATCATTGATAGTTGTCAAAACATAGTGACAATTGCAGAAAAGTAAAGAATAATAATAAGATGATAGAAGAAATCAGATTTTTCCCAGGCGCTATATTAAACTCATTCCCAAGATGCACTGGGGTGTGGCCTGATTTAAGGAGGTGGGGGGGCACTAGCTGAGATCAACGCTGAAAAGCAGAGGAAATTCAGCTTTCTTATTGGCACAGGATGGAGATGGAGCCCAGTAATCCTTTGGCCTGCAGTTCTCCTTTAAGCAAGTCCCACCCCTTTGAGGATGGTGAGCTCATTGCGACAGAACTCCGGACAGGGAGTAAATGGTGATCCCGAGGTGTCGGGGATATGTGCGCCCTTACCTGGAGATCTCGCCCGCTCACCCGCCTGCCGCTATATGGCGCTGGATCTGCAGCGGGGAACATAGAAGGGAAAGACAGGAGCTGCCTAGAAACAGCCGGGCCCCGGGGGCCACACTCACACGTCCTTCAGGGGCTCATTAACAGGAATAAATCCATCTGTGCTGATCCTCCTCTATGCTCATGATGTCATCACACGCTGCTCCTCTACCCCCATCCTGATCACTGACCTGCTGCGCTGTTTCCTGTCCCCCATCCTGACCGCTGACCTGCTGCGCTGTTTCCTGTCTCCCATCCTGATCACTGACCTGCTGCACTGTATCCTGTCCCCCATCCTGATCACTGACCTGCTGCGCTGTTTCCTGTCCCCCATCCTGATCACTGACCTGCTGCGCTGTTTCCTGTCCCCCATCCTGATCACTGACCTGCTGCGCTGTTTCCTGTCTCCCATCCTGATCACTGATCTGCTGCGCTGTTTCCTGTCTCCCATCCTGATCACTGACCTGCTGCACTGTATCCTGTCCCCCATCCTGATCACTGACCTGCTGCACTGTATCCTGTCCCCCATCCTGATCACTGACCTGCTGCGCTGTATCCTGTCCCCCATCCTGATCACTGACCTGCTGCGCTGTTTCCTGTCCCCCATCCTGATCACTGACCTGCTGCGCTGTTTCCTGTCCCCCATCCTGATCACTGACCTGCTGCGCTGTATCCTGCCCCCCATCCTGACCGCTGACCTGCTGCGCTGTATCCTGTCCCCCATCCTGATCACTGACCTGCTGCACTGTTTCCTGTCCCCCATCCTGATCACTGACCTGCTGCACTGTTTCCTGTCCCCTATCCTGACCACTGACCTGCTGTGCTGTATCCTGTCCCCCATCCTGACCGCTGACCTGCTGCGCTGTTTCCTGTCCCCCATCCTGATCACTGACCTGCTGCACTGTTTCCTGTCCCCTATCCTGACCACTGACCTGTTGTGCTGTATCCTGTCCCCTATCCTGACCGCTGACCTGCTGCGCTGTTTCCTGTCCCCTATCCTGACCACTGACCCTGACCTGCTGCGCTGTTTCCTGTCCCCTATCCTGACCACTGACCCTGACCTGCTGCGCTGTTTCCTGTCCTCCATCCTGATCCCTGACCTTGACCTGCTGCGCTGTATCCTGTCCTCCATCCTGATCCCTGACCTTGACCTGCTGCGCTGTTTCCTGTCCCCCATCCTGATCACTGACCTGCTGCGCTGTATCCTGTCCCCCATCCTGACCACTGCCCTGCCCCTGACCTGTTGTGCTGTATCCTGTCCCCCATCCTGATCACTGACCTGCTGCGCTGTATCCTGTCCCCCATCCTGATCACTGATCTGCTGCGCTGTATCCTGTCCCCCATCCTGACCGCTGCCCTGCCCCTGACCTGCTGCGCTGTATCCTGTCCCCCATCCTGATCACTGACCCTAACCTGCTGCGCTGTTTCCTGTCCCCCATCCTGATCACTGACCCTAACCTGCTGCGCTGTTTCCTGTCCCCCATCCTGATCACTGACCCTAACCTGCTGCGCTGTTTCCTGTCCCCCATCCTGATCACTGACCCTAACCTGCTGCGCTGTATCCTGTCCCCCATCCTAAACCCTTGTCCTGCCCCTGACCTGCTGCACTGTATCCTGCCCTCCATCCTGATCCCTTGTCCTGTCCCCCATCCTGATCCCTTGTCCCTGACCTGCTGCGCTGTATCCTGTCCCCCATCCTGATCCCTTGTCCTGTCCCCCATCCTGATCCCTTGTCCCTGACCTGCTGCGCTGTATCCTGTCCCCCATCCTGATCCCTTGTCCTGTCCCTGACCTGCTGCGCTGTATCCTGTCCCCCATCCTGATCCCCTGTCCTGTCCCTGACCTGCTGCGCTGTATCCTGTCCCCCATCCTGATCCCTTGTCCAGTCCCCGACTTGCTGCGCTGTATCCTGTCCCCGACTTGTTCCCAAAAATAAAGTGAGTGTCTTGCCTGGAGTCGGGCTCCCCTTGGCGTCTGCTCCTGGGCTCCGGGGTGATGTTGCGTCCGGCTGTTGCTGGTTCAGGGATCTCGGTTCTTATGCAAAACCGTAATGATCGCTCTGCGCTTTCCCTATGCAAACCCCGGCCATCACCAGGAAACTGCTGCACGCCAATCTGTTACTATGCTGCTCACCATACAATCTGATCTGTCCAATCCTTGTAGCATGATGCCGACCCCTCACCATACAATCTGATCTGTCCAATCCTTGTAGCATGATGCCGACCCCTCACTATACAATCTGATCTGTCCAATCCTTGTAGCATGATGCCGGCCACTCGCCATACAATCTAATCTGTCCAATCCTTGTAGCATGATGCCGACCACTCACCATACAATCTGATCTGTCCAATCCTTGTAGCATGATGCCGACCACTCACCATACAATCTGATCTGTCCAATCCTTGTAGCATGATGCCGACCCCTCACCATACAATCTGATCTGTCCAATCCTTGTAGCATGATGCCGGCCACTTGCCATACAATCTAATCTGTCCAATCCTTGTAGCATGATGCCGACCCCTCACCATACAATCTGATCTGTCCAATCCTTGTAGCATGATGCTGACCCCTCACCATACAATCTGATCTGTCCAATCCTTGTAGCATGATGCCGACCCCTCACCATACAATCTGATCTGTCCAATCCTTGTAGCATGATGCCGACCACTCACCATACAATCTGATCTGTCCAATCCTTGTAGCATGATGCCGACCACTCACCATATTAAGATATACTTGAAAAATAACTGGGGTTTACAAATGGGCACTCGCACCACTAATATAGAAATTTAATTACAAATTTTATTGAATGTGCTATATACAAAGATTAAAAAACACAAATACGACACAAAAATACAAGACTAAAAATAATGAGGTACCTGGGATCTGCTCAATATTGAATACATAGCCAATAATCTAAATATCTATAGAATAAAGTGCGGCGTGCTTATGTATATATAGCCCCCTGATGTAAGTAATCAATAATAGAGAATGAAAAGAATATCTATAAGGACAGGTAAATTGATGCTCAAAAAATAAAAATATATAAGTTGGTAAAGTTATTCCAGATATCACCAAATAATATAACTAAAGTAAGAAGAAAAGGGGATCAACAAGGCCCCATAATGACCAAAGTAGAAAAAAAGTGCTAAATAATTGTCTAGGAAACCACAGCAAATTTAAAATATAAAGTGCTTAAGTGCTATATGTGTATGTCATGTGTGTAAACAAATAAATATACTAAGCAAATATGCTAGTAAGAGCAATAAAGTGCTTAAAGCGGACCTTCACTCTAAATAAGAGTCTATCTTATATGTTTCCCACACCCTGTACATACAGATTGCTCACATTAAAAATCATCCGACCTGCATCTACTGCATTTTATAAGCCTTTAAACATCCAAGATGGCGGCTTATGGAAGCTGCCATTTTTGCAGGCAGCCTGCAAACAGGAAGTGCCTGCAAACAGGAAGTGACTGTGCTGCTCTGCATTCTGGGACTGCTGACCTTTCCCTGACCCCAGCTCTGCTCTGTCTGAGCAAAGCACAGCTATAACCCGCCCCCCTGTACCTTATCCCACTCTCCTCTCCTCAGTAAGTGTGATGCTTCTGAGTCAAGATGGCGGCGCCCGTATCCTAAATTCCCGAACAGAGTTGCAGCCCAGTGGGGGAAAGTATAATAAATTAGTGACTAAACATGTAAAATATATTAATTTTAGATGCTGGGGAATAGTTTTTTAAGAGTTTGGGCTTTTCATTAAATCATGGTGAAGGTCCGGTTTAAGTGCTATCAAAATTAATACCGTATGTATAAAAGTTAGAATAGTACATATAGTAAGAAAAAAACCATATACATTAGTAAAAAGATCTCATTACTATCACGCAGTTGTGCTCGCGCCGGTCGGGCACGCCCCCCTTGCTGCTTTGCATCTTGATGACGGCGGCCGGGTCATCAAGGGGCGTGGCCGGTGGCCCGGAGCGCGAATGCGGCCGCCGTCGGTGATGAGTGTGTGACGCGGCGCACGTGTTGCCGGGCAGGCCAGGAGTATAAAAGAGCTGTCATTATCGAGATCAGATTACCCCGATCAGAAGCCGTGGGTGCACGGCGGAGCGCGCGGGGCAGCCGGTGGTCCTGGGCTTTCTATCATTGATGGCGGTAACTTCTTATCATGTCAGATTGAGTTACTAATAGATGCATGATTATTGTGCCCTCCCTGTCTCTCCCGTCTAGCCTTAATACGGCATTATTTGCAGCCTTGTTTATTAAATATAGTTGGTTAGCATATGCTAGACAGGGACAGTGGCTTTATTCATTATATATATATATGGGGAATGTTATTAACTATTTGTATACTGTTAGGACAGAGTCTTATCATCTCTAGCTCTTTTTCGTGATATTAATGAGATCTTTTTACTAATGTATATGGTTTTTTTCTTACTATATGTACTATTCTAACTTTTATACATATTAATTTTGATAGCACTTAAGCACTTTATTGCTCTTACTAGCATATTTGCTTAGTATATTTATTTGTTTACACACATGACATACACATATAGCACTTAAGCACTTTATATTTTAAATTTGCTGTGGTTTCCTAGACAATTATTTAGCACTTTTTTTTTCAATTTACCTGTCCTTATAGATATTCTTTTCATTCTCTATTATTGATTACTTACATCAGGGGGCTATATATACATAAGCACGCCGCACTTTATTTATTCTATAGATATTTAGATTATTGGCTATGTATTCAATATTGAGCAGATCCCAGGTACCTCATTATTTTTAATTAGTCTTATTTTTCAAGTATATCTTAAATTGGTTGGATTTGGGGCTTATGGGAGCACCCACCTCTATATCTAGTATTTTTGTTATGATTGAAGTGGTGCCCTTACAGGTTTAATTGACCACTCACCATACACGCTGATCTGTCCAATCCTTGTAGCATGATGCCGACCCCTCACCATACAATCTGATCTGTCCAATCCTTGTAGCATGATGCCGACCACTTACCATACAATCTGATCTGTACAATCCTTGTAGCATGATGCCGACCCCTCACCATACAATCTGATCTGTCCAATCCTTGTAGCATGATGCCGACCCCTCACCATACAATCTGATCTGTCCAATCCTTGTAGCATGATGCTGACCCCTCACCATACAATCTGATCTGTCCAATCCTTGTAGCATGATGCTGACCCCTCACCATACAATCTGATCTGTCCAATCCTTGTAGCATGATGCCGCCACTCGCCATACAATCTGATCTGTCCAATCCTTGTAGCATGATGCCGACCCCTCACCATACAATCTGATCTGTCCAATCCTTGTAGCATGATGCCGGCCACTCACCATACAATCTGATCTGTCCAATCCTTGTAGCATGATGCCGACCCCTCACCATACAATCTGATCTGTCCAATCCTTGTAGCATGATGCCGCCACTCGCCATACAATCTGATCTGTCCAATCCTTGTAGCATGATGCCGACCATGATCACACTCACCTCTCGCTGTTCTCTGTGCTTCATCACCAGTGCGGCGCCGGCTTTCAGGAGCAGGACGTTATCCTGCTAAACGGCGACAAGGAAGAAGTGGAGGAACTCCGCAGGAAAATGGAAGAAAGAAGACTGATGGCAAAGGCAGCCAAGGTAAGGTCTGGTTAAAATAGACCAAAACCCGTCTAAAAGATTCCAGGGCCGGCCAATCCCCTCTCCCTGGGATGTCCCAACTTGGGATTCCCTGCTGTGTGTATTCGCCCAATCAGCTCCTCTCTTCCACGAGCCCGCCTCCCTCTGGCTAGGTGTGCGCCCGCACCAGAACTTTGTGATTGGCTGGCACGGCCCCGCCCACAGCTAGAGGAAGATTTTATTTGCATGCAGGTGCCCTTTAATCATGAGATGAGAGTTTAAAATGTGTCATAACTGATTTTTTTATTTTATTTTTAAAGAAAACCAAAAAGTCCAAAACAGCGGAGAGCGCGGCGACCAATGGGGAAGCAGCTGAAGGTAAGAGGAGGCTCCGGGAAATTCGTGTAGTGACATCACTGCTGATGTCATAGTTCGCCGCTCAATAGTGACTCTGTATTTTCTGTCTCAGGGGCTTCGGGAACCTCCAAAACCGCAGACGGAATTATAGGCGCCGCCAAAGATAAAGCGAGCTCCGCCCCCAGCACAAAGGACTCTGGTAAGTGTCCCTCTGATAAGCTGCTTCTGTGCTACCCGACAATTAATGGGTCCAGAGCTCTCTCTGATGGGGGACAGGAAACTAACCTCACCCCCCCCCTCGCACCAGCAGTGATCCCTGCATTAGAGAGATACTAACCTTTTCCTAGCAGAGCTCCATCTGATGGGGGACAGGAAACTAACCTCACCTCCCCCTCACACCATCAGTGATCCCTGCATTAGAGAGATACTAACCTTTTCCTAGCAGAGCTCCATCTGATGGGGGGCAGGAAGCTCACCTCATCTACCCCACACTCCATCAGTGAGCCCTGTGTTAGAGAGATACTAACCTTTTCTTAGCAGAGCTCCATCTGATGGGGGACAGGAAACTAACCTCACCTGCCCTCTCACACATATCAAATTTAGACAAGCTAGATGGGCAGCACTAGCCTTTTAGCCACATACAATATTCCACAATAGTCAGGGTATATATTGGTGTGCACACTACCCCCAGCAACAAAAATGCAAACACAAGAGAAACAAAAGGGGGAGCCCACGCTTCCCCCAAAAGTTACCATGGGTACATAAAGTAAGTGGCACCACCCTCAAGAGTATAAGAAAGTATCTCAATTTCATTATTTACAATTACACATGATAAAAAACATAATAACACTTACACAGATAGACAACATGAACACATAAAAACACAAGGGGGCGCCGGAGGTCTAATGTGAATCATAATAAAAATGTGTCACTTGGTTCAAATAATATATCAACTCCCAATAAACTAACCAAGTTGTGCAAAATATGCAATAAATGTGCAGGATAACTACTGGCCAGTATAAATATCACAAATAAGCATTCCTAATTCTATATCCAACAACCTAATTAATACATAACCATAACACCATAAAGCAGGAGAAACGAGCCAGGGTGAACAAAAAGACAAACAGAGCAAAAAATGTGTATACAGACCAACCGGAGCACCCACAAGAGAGTGAAACGCCAGCGCGTGTCGTAGTGTCACCTGCACTACTTCCTCAGGGCGATTACATGCAGAGAGCCCCTCCACCCCCGCTATATATGAGCCCGCATAACCGCCCAGTGAAAGCGGACCTTCACTCTGAATAAGAGTCTATCTTATATGTTTCCCACACTCTGTACATACAGATTGTCCACATTAAAAATCATCCTACCTGCATCTACTGCATGTTATGAGCCTTTAAACATCCAAGATGGCAGCTTATGGAAGCCGCCATCTTATCAGGCAGCCTGCAAACAGGAAGTGCCTCCTGACTGTGCTGCTCTGCATTCTGGGACTGCTGACATTTACCTGACCCCAGCTCTGCTCTGTCTGAGCAAAGCACAGCTATAACCCGCCCCCCTGTACCTTATCCCACTCTCCTCTCCTCAATAAGTGTGATGCTTCTGAGTCAAGATGGCGGCGCCCGTATCCTAAAGTCCTGAACAGAGTTGCGGCCCAGTGGGGGAAAGAATAATAAGTTAGTGACTAAAAACGTAAAATATATTAATTTTAGATGCTGGGGAACCGTTTTTTAAGAGTTTGGGCTTTTCATTAAATCACACTGAAGGTCCGGTTGAAGTAAAGTGGCCAATAAACAGCAATGGCCAGCCAATCTGTCGACCACTCCTCCACCCATAATCTCCCCCCACTAACCAGCGCGTGCTGGGCCACACCTGTAAGATAATAGAGGACGGGTTAGTGCCAGCTGATCACTGTGTGTACAGATCGGGCGCCGCGCAGACGCACTCCGGCCGGAAGTGCGTCACGCGGCAGCCAAATCACCCGTTGCCAGGCAACGCAGCCAACCAGAAGTGCGCCGCACAGCAACCCGCGAGAGACACATAAAAACAATAAATAATAAGGACCAGTCTCATCACCAAAACCGTGCTCTACGAGACTAACATGTAGAGCGAGTCACAAGGCAAATGTGCGCATAAGTCACAGGCCGGGACGCTACCACAAACCACACCCCCTATACGCATGGCGTCATCAAACATACAGCTGGCCTGTGATTTATGCGCACATTTGCCTTGTGACTCACTCTACATGTTAGTTAGCAAAAGCATTTGTCTCCAGCCGCGCCGGCCTTTGAGTTTGATGATTATGATTTTCCTGACTGGTCTGATTATTCCCCACTAGAAGAGGGGGAATTATTTGAGGATTCTGAGGGTTCTGACAATCAGCAGTTTGTTGGTGCTGACACTGAGCAAGGGCAGGGGGATGCTGTGGATACCCCGAAGGCCTTGGCTCACCTTTTTGAGGTTCTGGCAATTTCTCCTCCTGAGGAGGCTGCTCCTCAAAAAGGGGAATTCTTTGGGACTTCAAGCCGCGTCTGGAGTTCCCAAATCAAAAGCATTTTGATGGCATTATTCTTAAGCAATGGGAGAAGCCTACTCGGCTTCCAGGAATTCCTCAAGGTTGGGATCCCTTTCCGGTGGACATGGTAAAACATAGAAACATAGAAGGTTGACGGCAGAAGGAGACCATACGGTCCATCTAGTCTGCCCTTATGTGTATACTGTATGTACTCTTTATCTTAGGATAGATGGAGGCTTATCCCAGGCATGTTTAAATTCAGTGACTGTTGATTTTTCAACTACCTCTGCTGGAAGTTTGTTCCAAGAATCTACTACTCTTTCTGTAAAATAATATTTTCTAACATTGCTCCTGATCTTCCCCCCGACTAGCTTCAGGTTGTGCCCCCTTGTTCTATCATTAAGTTTCTTCTTAAAAACACTTCCCTCCTGAACCTTATTCAATCCTTTCACATATTTAAAGGTCTCAATCATGTCCCCCCTCTCCCTTCTTTCCTCCAGACTGTACAAATTAAGTTCTTTAAGTCTCTCCTGATAAGTTTTAAGTTTAAGTCCTTCCACCATTTTCGTTGCCCGCCTTTGGGCGATGGTCGTCCCCTCCTGAGGTGGATGCCCGGGTGCTCGGGTTATCCAATACTTCTATTTTGCATTCTCCTGACTCCACCACTCTCAAAGATGGTGAGGATAAACGCATTGATCAGATGGCTTGCCACCCGTTTGCTAGTGTCGGTTCAGCCTTGCGGCCTGTTTGTGCTTCGGCGCTTTTGGCAGTGGCTACCAGGTCTGTGGTTAGAGACCTGTTGAGTACCTTCAGGCTTGACCCGGCTAGTGATGAGTTTGCCGCCCGTAAGCTGTGTGAATTGTTCGTGTCCTTTGTGCTTGCCGCCTTGGATGACACCATGGTCATGTGTGGTAGAACCTCGGCCTTGCTTGTAGCTATTCGGCGGTCGGTATGGTTGCGCCAGTGGGCGGCTGATTTTGTGGCCAAAAAGTCGGTTACAGCACTTCCCTTTGTGGGATTGCGGCTCTTTGGAGAAAGATTAGATTCTGTCACGAAAGAAGGGAAGTTATCTCCGCGTAAGAGGCAACATTGTTCCTTTCGGGGGGCGGTCTCCTTTAACCCTTCCTTTCGTGGTGCCAGAACTGGCAGAGTTTTGGCCTTCTCTACCCTCAGAGGTGATTCCTGGAGTAGAGGCAGAGGTCGTGCCCATCCAGGTCACTATTGGAGTTCCAAACCCAAGCCCGCTGCTAAGCCAGCTCAGCAATGAGGGGGCGCCCTCACCCTTGCGGGTGGGGGGGCGGCTGCGGCACTTCTTCCAGGTCTGGGATCAGGAGGTCTCAGACAAATGGATTCTGGAAGTGGTGTCTTCCGGTTACAAGCTGGAATTCAAGATCCGGCCTCCTCCCAGATTCTTCAGGTCTCGAGTGCCTTCGGATCCATTGGCCGCACAGGGGCTCCGGGCGGCAGTAAGTTATCTGTTGGACATGGCTGTCATTTGCCCAGTGCCTTTCGCGGAAAGTGGCTTGGGATTCTATTCCAGTCTATTCACGGTGCCCAAGAAGGACGGCTCCGTTCGACCCATTTTGGATCTGAAGCTCCTCAATCGGTTTATCCGCTTCAGGAAGTTTCGCATGGAAACCTTGCGGTCAGCCGTCGATTCTCTTCGTCAGGGGGACTTCATGACGTCCATAGACATAGGGGATGCTTATCTGCATGTACCTATCTTCCTGGCACACCAGAGATTCCTCAGGTTCGTGTTGGAAGATCAGCATTTTCAGTTTGTGGCCCTTCCATTCGGGCTTACCTCGGCTCCGAGGATGTTCACCAAGGTATTGGCAGGGGTGATGGCCCTCCTCAGAGTCCAGGGCATTCGCATTGTACCATACCTGGACGACCTGCTCATTTTGGCTTCTTCTCTCAGCCAAGTGGAGCTAGACACCAGAGTGGTGGTATCCACGCTGGAGAGGTTCGGTTGGGTGATCAACTATTCCAAGTCCTCCCTCTCCCCGTCCAGAGAGGTTTCGTTTCTGGGCATGACTCTGGATGCCTTCCAGGCCAGGGTGTTCTTCCTCAGCCAAATATTCTTCTGATCCAAGATTTGGTTCGGCTTCTGCTTTCCGATCCTCGCCCGTCTATCCGGCTAGGGATGAGATTGGTAGGTCTGATGGTGGCTTCCTTCGAGGCAGTCCCTTTTGCCCAGTTTCACATGAGGACGCTTCAGCTCCATCTTCTAGAGACTTGGGACAAGTGTCCGCTGTCATTGGATCAGTCTTGTCTGCTGTCTCCCCGGGCTCAGCAGTCCCTTCAGTGGTGGCTAGTGTCAAGCAATCTGTTGAAGGGCAGATCCTTTCTGACCCTGTGTTGGGAAACGGTCACCACGGACGCCAGCCTGTCTGGCTGGGGGGGGGGGGGCATCTGTAGGGAACATCAGTTCCAGGGGTTATGGGGGCCTCGAGAGGCTCATACCCCTATCAACGTTTTGGAGCTACGGACCATTTTGGTTGGTTCTGTCTCGCTTGACTCTTCTATTGCAGGGATTGCCAGTTCAGGTCCGATCGGACAATCGGATGGCGGTCGCTTACATCAATCACCAAGGAGGGACTCGCAGCAGGAGTGCCCTCAGGGAGGTATCTCTTATCCTTGTTTGGGCAGAGAGCAATGTCCCATGCATCTCAGCCATTTACATCCCGGGAGTGGAGAACACGAAGGCGGATTCCCTGAGCAGGAGATCCTCTCTCAATGGTCTCTCAATTCCAAGGTATTCCAGTCCCTTTGTCACAAGTAGGGGACTCCGGAGGTGGATCTTTTTGCCTCTCGTCACAATCACAAGCTTCCTGCCTTTGTGTCTCTGTCTCAGGATCCTCTGGCCCTGGCAGTGGATGCCATGTCCCTGGCTTGGAGGGAACTGGGGTTCTGTACCTGTTCCCCCTCTTCTCCATGGTGGGCAAGGTGGTGCACAAGCTAACTCTAGAAGGGGCACCAACAATTCTGGTGGCTCCAAGGTTGCCAAGACGAGTGTGGTTCGCAGACGTCGTGCGGCTGGCAGTAGATCAGTTATTCTTAGTATACAGTACGTCCAGATATATTACTTACACTTGGGTTATCCTCCGCCAGATGGCGCTGCACTGCAGAGACATGTAAAAACAGGCTCCTCCCAGCCCCTCAAATACCCGGGACCTCCCACAAATACCCAGATTTCTCTGCAGTGCTTACTGCGAAGACATGAAATTATCACTCTCTCGCAGGTGAGCGGGGCTATTAGCCTGCGGCCCTGTTGGACTATTCCCACCCGTTCCTCGTGTGATGCGCCTCCCAGCCTGGGCTGCGCTGGTCGGGTGAAGGTAGGCAGCACCATGCGTGCTTATGGAGCGCTGCTCCACCGCAATCCCCCACCAAAGGGTAGGCGGTATAGGCTGATGGTGAGCCTTTATGGATGCCCCTTCTGCATTATTGTCCCATGCCCCGTGTAGCGGTGGGCCCTGTACTAAGGGCCGTCATCCTCCCTCATTCTCCCTGTAGCCTTCGGGAGGGAAAAAAGGGGGGGGGGTGTGGGTGAGCGTGTATCGTGATTCGTGCATACTGCGTTTTTGTCACGTCTTTTGACTAGTATATGTGGTGTCAGCCGCCGCACTGACTTGTCTTTTTTACTATTGCAAATGCCGCCGCGCGTCTTTTCCTTCATTTGGATGTTCCACGCCGGGCGGTGGCGTTACCTCAGACGCTTCTGCGTTCTCATTGGCATGTTTGCCTGTGGGCTTCACGCTATCCGGGGGGGCGGGCCTGGCTTGGTGCGCCCTGCGTCACGGCTCGCTCTGGCCCGCCCTTCGAGGTGCTCTCGGCGCCATTTTGTCAGGTCGCGCGCGCGATATACTCATTGTAGTGTGTTTGGTTCTGACACCCCTTCTTCCCATTGTGTCTTTCAGACGGGTGAATCCATTGGCTTCCCCCGGCCCGGTGTAATTGATAGTTGGGCCTTGTATAATTACTCCCACTTACCTAGCGGGTCATTGGGGCATCCAGGGTTGCTTTTATAGCGTCAATCCCTACTGGCATATTGTGCCTAATAATCACCATATGGAGGCATCCCACGATAATGTTACCGGGGTCCGTTGGGACAAGACAGGCTGTGTGTAGTGGGTGGGCAGCCTCATGCTGACGCTGACAAGGCGCGGGTCTGTGTACCCTGTGCTGAGCAGGTGTTTGCATTGCAATCTGGCCTGCCAGTGGCTGCACCTCGTTTCACTTCACCTACTCCCCCAAGCTTAAATCTCACTCCTGTTGAGTGGCATACTAGTGGGGATAATAGATTATTGCGAATAGCGCGTAAGGGCCCTGGTAAGAAGCGGCACTTGACGCCTAATGTTGCTGTTTTCCCTGTGGGAACTGAGGAGTTTATGAATCTGTGTGGCTATACCCCGTCTGATGAAGGGGAGCTCTGTTCTGATTCAGGCTCATCTGATGAGAGACCAAGGGGTCATTCATGACGATTCTGGCTCTGACCCCTGGGCCCCGGATGACACTGACTGATTATTGACCCAGATCTTTGAGGTTCTGTCTATCTCTCTCCCTGTTGAGGCTCCCAGGCAAAAAAGGGGAGCTTTTCCATACAGCAAATCACGTTTGGAATTCCAGAGCAGGCACATTTCCATAACCTTGTGCTCAAGGAATGGGAGCTTCCCAGTAAACTTCCTGGGGTTCCAAAGAGTTGGGATAGGAAGTATCCCTTTCCTGCTTAGGTGGTTAAATGTTGGTCATCCCCCCCCCCCCCCCCCCCCGAGGTGGATTCCCCGATCCTAGGGCTATCTAACACCCCTGTCATGCATTCCCCTGATTCCACTACCCTGCGGGATGCTGAGGACCGGCACATTGACCAGCTGGCCTCCCACGCCTTTTCATGTGCGGGGACGGCGCTGCGCCCGGTCTGTGCCTCTGCCATTACTGCTGTGGCCACTAGAACCCTTATCAGAAATATACTTGATAGTGCCCCTGATGATTTGCCTTGTGAGGTGTTTAATGCACTCTCCAGTTCTGATGTTTTTGTAAATTTTGTCCTGTCAGCATTGGATGACACCATCAGAATGTGTGCCAGAACTTCGGCCCTCGTGGTGGCTATACGCCGCTCGGTTTGGCTGCGCCAGTGGGCTGCTGACAATGCTGCCAAGAAGGCCCTTGCTGGTTTTCCCTTTAAAGGACTGCGTCTGTTTGGAGACCGCCTGGACCTTTTTGCTAAGGGAGGCAGGTTACCCCAGCGCAGGCGGCAACCTCGGCCCTTTCGGGGTCAGGGTCCCTTCTCCTCCCCTTACCGTGGTGCAAGACAGGGAAGGGGGGTATCTGTCCCTGGGGCCCGGAGAGATTTCTGGGGTAGAGGCAGAGGACGTGGACGTCCTGGCTCCTCCTGGGGTCCCAAAGCTAAATCCTCTCCCAAGCCCCCTCAGGCATGACGGGGCGCCCTCACCCATCCAGGTGGGGGGACGGCTGCAGCACTTCGCTCACGTCTGGAGGCTTCATGTCTCTGACCGATGGATTCAGGAGGTAGTGTCCTCCGGTTACAAGTTGGAGTTTGCTGCCGATCCCCCTCCAAGATTCATCAGGTCCCGGATTCCTCAGGACCCTGTGTCAACTCAGGAGCTAGTGCAAGCAGTGCAAGGCCTCCTGGAGCTGGGGGTCATCTGCCAGGTGCCTTTAAGAGAAAAAGGCAAGGGCTTTTATTCCAACCTATTCACAGTACCCAAAAAGGATGGTTCTGTCAGGTTCATCCTGGACTTAAAGATTCTCAACAAGTTTTTGTCAAGGGCAGGCGCTTTCGCATGGAGACTCTGCGCTCTGCCATCAGTTCCCTGCGCCAAGGGGATTTCATGACTTCTGTGGACGTTAAAGATGCTTACCTTCATATTCCTGTGTTCCCAGGTCATCAAAAGTTCCTCAGGTTCGCTCTGATGGATCAACATTACCAATTTGTGGCCTTGCCCTTCGGCCTCACTTCAGCTCCCAGGGTGTTCACCAAGGTGCTGGCTGGCGTGATGTCTCTGCTCAGATGTCAGGGTGCTTCCCTATCTGGACGACATCCTCATCACTTCCCAGTCTCTACATCAGGCAGAGTTGGATACTCAGCTGGTGGTGTCCACTCTGGAGTCATTTGGATGGGTGATCAACCACCCCAAGTCCTCACTGTCCCCCTCCTTGGTAACTCCATTCCTAGGAATGAATCTGGATACAGTTCAGGCAAGGATCTTCCTTCCTCAGCAGAAGGTGGACAATCTGATTGCACAGGCTCAGTCCCTCCTTGCTTGTCCCCATCCCTCCATCAGGCAGGGGATGCAGCTGGTGGGCCTGATGGTGGCGTCCTTCGAAGCGGTCCCTTATGCTCAGTTCCACTTGAGGCCTCTGCAACTTCACCTATGGTCTGTATGGGACAAGGACCCAGCGTCCCTGGACAGGGTCTGTGTGCTCTCCCCCCTGGTCAGGAGGTCCCTCTTGTGGTGGATGGACTCAAGGAACCTGTTGGGGGGCAGATCCTTTCTTGCCCCTTCCTGGGAGACGGTCACCACGGATGCCAGTCTATCAGGTTGGGGGGGGGGTTCTGGAAGTCTCTGCGGTTCCAGGGGAGGTGGGGCCCTCAGGAGGCCCACACACCTATCAATGTCTTGGAGCTGCGAGCGATCAGATTAGCTCTGGCTCGCTTGACTACTCATCTTTAGGGCCTGCCTGTTTAGTTGGCGCTCGGACAACCAGACGGCAGTTGCCTACATCAATCATCAGGGAGGGACCCGGAGCAAGAGGGCCCTCCAGGAAGCGTCTCTGATCCTGACTTGGGCGGAGGCCAATGTCCCCTGCATATCAGCGGTGTACATTCCGGGGGTGGAAAATCTGCTGGCAGACCCTCTGAGCAGGGGGACCTCTCGCAAGGGAGAATGGTCCCTCTGCAACAGGGTGTTCCAATCTCTGTGCCACCGTTGGGGCCAACCAGATGTGGATCTGTTTGCTTCCGTCACAATCACAAGCTCCTGGCCTTTGTCTCCCTGCCCCAGGATCTTCTGGCCTTGACCACGGATGCTTTAGCACTGTCATGGCAGGACATTCAGTTTCTGTATGTCTTCCTCCATTCCCCCTGCTGTGCAGGGTTCTGTGCAAGATTGCTCTGGAGGCCCCCAGGCGGCCAAGAAGAGTGTGTTCGCAGACGTGGTGCAAATGGCAGTAGACCAGTACGTTCTGCCAGGGGTGCCAGATCTGCTCACTCAGGGCCCCTTACGCCATCCCAATTTACAAACTCTGGCTTTGACGGCCTGGCTGCTGAAACCTCCATCTTGATGGAAAAAGGCTTGTTCGCCTCGGTGGTTGATACCATGGTGAAGGCTAGGAAGAAAACTTCTTCTTCCATCTATTACAGGGTATGGCGTACCTACTTTGACTGGTGTGAGTCTAGGTCTCTTCCCTGTCGGGTGTTTTCAGTCCCCGGGGTTCTGGAGTTCTTACAGCTTGGGTTGGAGTTGGGACTCCAACTCAGTACTCTGAAGGGTCAGGTTTCTGCCCTGTCTGTTTTCTTTCAGAAGTCTTTTGGCTCAGCATTCTTTGATTAAGACCTTTTTTCCAGGGGTCGCTCATGTGCGTTCCCCATGTAAACCTGTGGTCCCTGTTTGGGATTTGAACTTGGTTTTGTCTGCCTTGCAGGGTGCTCCCTTTGAACCTATGCAGGATGCTGCTCTGGCTGTTCTTACCCTCAAGGTTGTCTTTCTGGTAGCCATTACTTCGGTCAGGCGTGTGTCTGAGTTGGTGGCTCTTCTATTCAGCCCCCATACTCGGGAAGACACCAGGACAAGGTGGTGTTCCGATTTAGGCCAGATTTTCTGCCTAAGGTGGTGTCTGCCTTTCATTTGAATCAAGATATTCTTCTTTCATTGTGCCCTAATCCTAGCAACGCTAAGGAGAGGGTTTTGCATTACTTGGATGTGGTCAGGTGTTTGAAGTATTACCTGGTGGCTCTGCGTCCTTCAGGAAAACTGATGCTCTTTTTGTGGTCCCTTCTGGGCCCAGGAAGGGTTTGGCTCCTGCCATGTCAACTGTTAGCAAATGGATCCGTCAGGCCGTGATTCAGGCCTATTCTGCTAAGGGGAAGAGTCCTCCCTTCCGCCTTACTGCTCATTCTACTCGTGCTATTGGTGCCTCTTGGGCCTTCCAGCACCAGGCTTCTGTTGAACAAGTTTGCAAGGCCACTACTTGGTCTTCTGTTCATACCTTTTCAAAGTTTTACAAGGTTGATGTTAGGGCCTCAGCTGATGCTGTTTTTGGCCGAAAGGTTTTGCAGGCGGCAGTGGTTTAAACTGTCTGCTGTTACCTTTTTTGCTGGGGATCCCACCCTACTTTATGGACACTGCTATTGGATGTCCCAAGTGTTAGTAATCTATCTGGAGCAAGACGTACTGTATATTAAGAATAATACAATTCTGTGAAAAACTCACCTGTAGAATTGGTATTTATAAGTATACAGTACGTCCTGCTCCACCCCACCCTTGGTTTTGCATTATTCTGGATCCCCTGTATGGTGATTGTTATCATTGTTATAGTTACCAGTTTGGGTGGTTAAATTCTCCCGGCTTCTCGTTCACTGCTTTTGAATGCTGTGGATTTGTGGGAGGTCCCGGGTATTTGAGGGGCCGGGAGGAGCCTGTTTTTACATGTCTCTGCAGTGCAGCACCATCTGGCAGAGGATAACCCAAGTGTAAGTAATCTATCTGGAGCAGGACGTACTGTATACTTATAATACCAATTCTACAGGTGAGTATTTCACAGAATTGTATTTTATCTGCCTCTTCCGGATCTTATCACCCAGGGTCAGCTACGCTACCCCAATTTACCAACGCTGGCCTTGACGGCGTGGCTGCTGAAACCTCCATCTTAAAGGAGGAAGGTCTTTCTGATGCGGTGGTTCAGACTCTTGTTAGAGCTAGGAAGAGATCTTCCTCTAACGTCTACTATAGGACTTGGAGGTCTTATATTAACTGGTGCGAGGCTAGGGCCTTGCCTTGTAGGGTGTTTTCTATTCCCAGAATTCTGGAGTTTCTTCAACATGGTCTGGACTCGGGGTTCCAGCTTAGTACATTGAAAGGGCAGGTTTCTGCCCTGGCAGTTTTCTTTCAAAGGTCTTTTGCCCTTCATCCCCTGGTTAAGACATTTTTTCCAGGGGGTTACTCATGTGCGGCCTCCTAGAAAGCCCTTGCTGCCGGTTTGGGATTTAAACTTGGTTCTGTCGGCTCTCCAGGGGCCCCCTTTTGAGCCGGTGCATGATATTGCTCTTTCTCTGCTCACTCAGAAAGTTGCCTTTTTGGTGGCTATTACCTCTGTCCGGCGTGTCTCTGAGTTGGCGGCCTTGTCTATTCAGGCTCCTTACTTTGAGAGGCAACTGGACAAGGTAGTTTTCCGCTTTAAGCCGGATTTCCTTCCTAAGGTGGTTTCGGCCTTCCACCACAATCAGGATGTAGTTCTCCCTTCCTTGTGTCCTAAGCCTAGTAATCACAAGGAGAGGACCTTACATTCTTTGGATGTGGTTCGATGTGTGAAATATTATTTGGTGGCTACTTCTCCTTTTCGGACGCCTTTTTCGTGGTCCCCTCTGGGCCCAGGAAAGGTCTGGTGCCCGCTAAGTCTTCCATTAGTAAATGGATTCGACAGGCCATTGTTGGGGCCTATTCTGCCAAGGGGAAGGTTCCCCCTTTTCGTGTTACTGCTCATTCTACTCGTGCTGTTGGAGCATCTTGGGCTTTTCAGCATCAGGCTTCTGTTGAACAAGTTTGCAAGGCTGCTACTTGGTCTTCTGTTCATACTTTTTCTAAGTTTTATAAGGTTGATGTGCGGGCCTCAGCGGATGCTGTTTTTGGCCGCAAAGTTCTGCAAGCTGCAGTAGTTTAAGTTTGCATTATTGCCTTTTTGGGATCCCCACCCATTATGGGCACTTCTATTGGATGTCCCAAGTGTCATGAATATTCGGAAGCGTGGTGTGTGACATACTGGGAATAATACCATTTTGTGATTACTCACCTGTAAAATGGTTATTACAAGTATGTCACACACCCCGCTTCATCCCGCCCTTTTTTGGTTTTCTGGGATCCTTTATATGGTGAACCTTTTTCTTTGCTGTTTACATTTGGCTCTTCCTGGTCCCTTTACTGCTGTCTTATACTGGGGAATGGTGGGAGATCCCAGGTATTTATGGGCCAGGAGGGACTCCTTTTTTTCATGTCATCTCTGCAAGATCGCCCTCTACAGGACAGTTACCCAAGTATCATGAATATTCGGAAGCGGGGTGTGTGACATACTTGTAATAACCACTTTACAGGTGAGTAATCACAAAAGGGTATTTTCTCAGCCGCCACCGCCGCCGGCGTGGAAAGATTTTCGGCTTAGCAAAGTGCAGAGCACTGCCGACGACCTCCAGTTCCTCTTAGGGGCTCAGCACGGTTTCTCAGGCTGGTGACTGTGGAAGATTTTCGGTTTAGCGAAGTAGCTAGCACCGCCGAAGCACTTGGTTCTGCTCTTAGATACAGCACGTTTTTTTGGGCCGCTCCCGCTGGCTCAGGAGCAATTTCGGCTAGCCGGGGTGCGACATTGCGGTTCTCCTTCGGCAGCGCATAATTACTGGGGTTGTTGGCCGGCAAAGGGCTGCTTCTGAGCCGCTGCATGGCCACCCTCAAGAGGACCTAAACATTTTTGTTTTATTTTGATTGTGTGTATTAATGTTTTATTAATATTTTATTGTTTTAATCTATATTGTTATAGATTGTGGGAAAGGGCAGGTAATATATATATATATATATATATATATATATATATATATATATATATATATATATGGTGGTTTACCCCCCAGAAGTTTCAGATTAGTCACTTATGACTGCCGAGAACTGTTATATACTTGGTCTCAGATCCCCAGGGATGTAGACTAGTATTATTTTCACCATGATGGAGGCATCTGGGGTAATCGGATCTGGACAGGGTTATGCTACGGTAGTAGTGGATATGGAAGACAGTTGTCTCCTCCCTGCAAGGGTTCTGACCCCTGTCGCCAGTGCCCTCTGTTACTTAAAACCCCATTGGCAGCCTTCAAGCAGACCTAAAGCTTTATTGAGTCCTATTGGCAACTAAGAAGGTTTTTTTTTTTTTTTAAATCCTCTGAGTTTTTGAAAAGGATATTGTGGCTGCCATAGCCTCCTTCTGAGTCTTAAAACTCTTTCGGAAGCCCTCAAGTGGTCCTTAAACTTTAAAGAGTCATTTAGGAAATATCGGCTACTTAAAGCGGACCTTCACTCTGAATAAGAGTCTATCTTATATGTTTCCCCCACACTGTACATACAGATTGCTCACATTAAAAATTACCCTACCTGCATCTACTGCATGTTATGAGCCTTTAAACATCCAAGATGACGGCTTATGGAAGCCGCCATTTTATCAGGCAGCCTGCAAACAGGAAGTGCCTGCAAACAGGAAGTGACTGTGCTGCTCTGCATTCTGGGACTGCTGACGTTTCCCTGACCCCAGCTCTGCTCTGTCTGAGCAAAGCACAGCTATAACCTGCCCCCCTGTACCTTATCCCACTCTCCTCTCCTCAGTAAGTGTGATGCTTCTGAGTCAAGATGGCGGCGCCCGTATCCTAAATTCCTGAACAGAGTTGCAGCCCAGTGGGGGAAAGAATAATAAGTTAGTGACTAAAAATGTAAAATATATTAATTTTAGATGCTGGGGAATCGTTTTTTAAGAGTTTGGGCTTTTCATTAAATCATGCTGAAGGTCCGGTTTAAGGTTTATAAAAAGAAAACATTTTCCATCTGAGTTGAAGAGGATATATGGGGGTGCCATAGTCTCCCAGGAAGTTATTTGTTGGGGAGGATTCATCCAGTAGGGACTTGTATTCAGAGTCCTCTCTACAAGGGGTTGCTCAGTTAAGATGGATGGTTTGATTTCCTCCATTCTGACGGATGTTGCGGGGCATACGCATTATTATAATCTGATCAATAGGGAGTGGCAGAAGTCAGATTGTCTTCCGACCATTCCTAAAGTACTAGATACTATGTATCCCTTTCCTCCAGATCAGATTGAATTATGGTCTCACCCTCCTGTGGTGGAAACTCTGGTGCCAGGTCTTTTTAAGATTTTAGTTATGCCATCCTCGGATAGTGCTTCTCCAGCGGATATGCGCGGGGATTGGTGGCATGTCATGCTTATTCTATTATGGGGTCGACCTTGCGACTAGCCTGTGCTACATCCATAGCATATTTGGTGAGCAGGAGGTTGTTAAATCAACTGAACTCTAAGACTCGTTCGGGTCACAAAAGTCATGCTCCCAGTTGATCAAAACCAGTTATCAACAAAACCAGATATCAACAGGTATTTGATCTTGGCTATGGAGGATTTGATCAGGTTAAGTGCCAGAGGCCTAGCTCTGGCGGTAGCCTTAAGGCGTGCTTTATGGCTTAAGCAATGGCCAGCTGATACAGCCTCTAAAAAGAATCTGACGGGGACTCCTCTTTAAAGTGGACCAACACCCAGGATTTTGACTATCCTGGGTCTTGGTCCACTTCAGCTTCACTTCCAGCGCCGACGGACAAGCGATTTGACAGCCGCTTGTCCGTGGCTCCTCCGCCGCCGCCTCCCGCGCGTCCCTCTTGACGCGCGCGCCCCCGCGCCGGCCATTCACAGACGGCCGGCGCGGGGCCGCGCACGCCTAGAGGGGCGCGAGGGAGGCGGGTTTGGGGGTTTTGGGGGGGTTTCACCCCGAGATCGGGATGTCCCGCGGGGAGGGAGGTGATCGGCCCGGGAATCTTATAGATTCCCGGGCCGATCACCCGAGGGTGATGGTCCACTTTAAAGTGGACCGTCACCCATGGGTGATCGGCCCGGGAATCTATAAGATTCCCGGGCCGATCACCCCCCTTACCGCGGGACATCCGAGATCGGGATGTCCCGCGGTGAGGGACCCCCCCCCAAAACCCCAAAAGAATTCACCTGATCTGCGGCGGCGCGGGCGCGCGCACTGTCAGAGGGGCGCGCGGGAGGCGGTGGCGGACGCGCTGCCTTGTCCGCCGCTTGTCCGTGGGAGCATGGTGAGGTGAGTTTGGGGGTTTCTGGGGGGTTTTACACAGCGGGGCACCCCTAATCGGGGTGCCCCCCTGAAGTGGACCAAAACCCAGGATAGTCAAAATCCTGGGTGTTGGTCCACTTTAAGGCAGGGCATCTGTCTGTGGAGTGCTTGGTTGACATGGTAAAGCATACTACTGGTGGTAAATCATTCTGCCACAGAAGCTGAAGTATAATCCTGCTTTCTGCAGGGCCTCTAATCCTACTTTTTTTTTGTGGGGCTAGTGGTTCGGCCTCTTCGGGATACTGAAGAGATTTTAGACAAAGTCCCAAATTAAGGCAATAGGTGTCTGGCGGAATAAAGCCAAACCCCCTTCAAAGCCTGCTCAGGCATGAAGGGATGCCCCAGCTCTTGCAGGTGTGGGGTGACCGCTTTTGCATTTTGCTCATATTTGGAGGCTTCATGTAACAGATATTTGGATACAGGAAGTTGTATCCTCAGGTTATAAGAACAAATTAGGAGCCAGACCTCCTCAGAGATTCTCTTGGTCAGGGGTATCCCTAATTCCGCAGAAAGTAGAAGCATTTAGATCTGCCGTACCTCCCCTTTTTAGATATTAGAGTTGTTTTATCCACAGTGATGTTACTTGTGCGGGGAGATTTTGAAACCACAGTGTATATATAAGGATGCATAGGCATCAAGGCCGCTTTTGAACGTTTTTACTGTATCCATCATTACTACCTCCTCTGGCAGCGAGTTCCATAGTCTCACAGCTCTTACAGAGAAGAATCCCCTCCTATGTCGGTGAAAAAAGCACCTTTCCTTTAACCTTAATGCCCTTGGGTAATAGTTACACTCCGGGGTATAAATAGGTTGTGGGACAGATCTTTGTATTACCCCCGAATATATTTATACATGGTTATTAGATCACCCCTCAAGCGTCTTTTTTTTTTTCTAAACTTAATAAACCTAACTTTGACAATCTTTCAGGGTACTCTCGCCCCCGCACTCCTTTCATTAACTTTGTTCTTCTTTGAACGCGCTCCAGTTCTGATATGTCCTTTTTAGACACAGGTGCCCAGAACTGTACACAGTACTCCATATGGGGTCTGACCAGTGACTTGTACAGGGGTAAAATGATGCTCTGGTCATGGGTGTGTTTACCAAGGTGTTGGCAGGTCTCATGTTTTCTCTAAGAAGTCAGGGTATACATATAATCCCTTACTGACCATCTGTCGATATGGGCCCCATCATGTCAGGGGGCCCAGAAGGATATACAGACTGTCTAATCGACATTAGATAACTGACTATCCAGTCGAATTCTTCTTAAGTCAACTATCAAACCTTCAAGAGTTATTTCTTTTCTGGGAATGTCATTAGACACGTCTCAGGCAAAAGTGTTCTTCCAACACAGAAGTGACTTTTACTTTAGGCCAGGGTACAGGGTCTCTTGTCTTGCCCTCACCCGACAATTCATCAAGGAATATGTCTGTTGAGCCTGATGGTATCTTGCTTGAGGCAGTACCTTTTGCACTGTTTCACACAAGACCCATGCAGATGGAATTGCTCACGATCTGGGATCGAGACCCACACACTCTGGATCACTCATTTTGCATGACACCGTCAACAAGGCAGTTTCTAGCCTGGTCCTCAACCTCTTCAGATTGGAAAATCCTTCCTTCCAGTACAGTGGAAGATCATCACCACGGATGCCAGTTTATCTGGTTGGGGGAGTGTCATGAAGTCGCAAACGATCCAGGGACAGTGGAGTCCGAAGGAAAGCAGTCTCTCCATAAATATCCTGGAACTGAGGGCGATTCTATTGTGTCTCAGACATTGGACATCCTATCTGAGGGGGCATCCCATCTGGATTCTAACAAACAATCGGGTGGCGGTGGTATATATCAACCACCATGGGGGCACTAGAAGCAATAAATCCCGCATGGAAGTGAGCTGGATTTTACTTCGGGCTGAGAAACATGTTCCATGTATCTTGGCTGTACACATACCTGAAGTGGACAACTTGCAGGCCAGTCATCCCAGCAGAATGGTCCTGCATCAGAGGGAATGGTCTCTAAGAGGGTTTTTCAATCCCTACGCATGCGCTGGGAGATTCTGGACGTAGATCTCTTTGCATCACGGCACAATCAGAAGGTTCCAAAGTGTATGACTCTTTAGTGGTCAGCATTCAAGCTTCTTTATGGGTTGAGTACTAAAAGATTTAGCTCACAAGGGAGTCCCAACCATTCTGGTGGCTCCTTGGTGGCCAAGGAAAAGCTGGTTCTCAAACATAGTAAAGATGTCCGAGGGCAACCGGTGGAGGTTACCTGACGATCCAAATCTTCTCACACAGGGGCCTCTAAGGCATCCCAATTCACAAGTTCTGGCTTGAACGGCCTGGCTATTGAATACTTCATCTTGGCAGAAAGGGGGTTTTCTGCCAGAGCCATCCAGACTAGGATTCAGGCCAAGAACAAGACTTCCAAATCCAAAGGGTTGGTTGGTAAAACTTTCTGTTCCCATAATATTGGATTTTTTGCAGAAGGGTCTTGATGACTGTTTTCAATTGAGTACTTTTAAGGGACAGATATCTTCTTTATCTATCCTTTTTTTTAGAAATCCATTGCTGAGAATAAATGTATCAAAGCTTTTGTATAGGGAGTCGCTCATGTGCGGCCCCCTCGTAAGCCACTTCTGCTGGTTTGAGAAACCTAGTTTTATCAGCTCTTCAGGGTCCTCCTTTAGAACCATTGGCAGAGTTTGACTCTTAAGGTTATCTTTTTTAGTGGCAATAACCTCAGTAAAGAGGTTTTCTGAATTAGCAACTTTATCAGTTAAGTCTCCTTATTTAGTGTTACATAAGGACAAGGCCGTCTTCTGCTTTAAACAGGATGTTCTTCCTAAAGTGGTTTTCATCTTAATGAAGAGCTGAATTTGCCTTCCTTATGTCCTACTCCAGTGTCCGATAAAGAAAGGATTCTTCATTCACTGCTACACAATCTTTCCGTATTTCGGACTACTTATTTGTCATACCTGAGGGTCCACGGAAAGGTCTTCCACCATCTAATTATATATGATGAAAAATATTTTGAAAAATATATTTCATCAAACACCGCGCTTACACACTTAAAAGATTACTTCAGAGATACTTTACATATGTGTAACATATATCCACGCTGGAGTAGTTCAAACTGTGTTGGATCAGTCTGTAGATACTTCACAAAGTTTTTTCATATATTAGTGCCAAAACACCAAATAACTCCGCGGGGCGTTAATATCTCCTTCAAATTGTATGCAAAATTTTCAACAACATTAAGAAAAAAGTCCACCTCCTATGTGAATTTCCAATAGAAATAATGATTTGTGCAAACTCCCATCGCCACATTATAAATCACGTACCAGATGGACAATAAAGGCTTGCAATGTGATTTTAGATCCTCTTTAAAGTGTCAACTCCTGTGTGCTTTCCAACCAAATATAGGATATATTTGAGCAATGCTAATGAATTTAGATCCTCCTTGTTATCCAAAACTCTTTATCAATCCACCACTCCAGAGATTATATCACATAGAAATAAACAAGTAAAAACACATAGCGTGATATCCTTAAAACTTCAGAGCACCTGCTCACATTTATTAGGCTTACCAGCATTCATAAAATAACATGCATTTCAGAATCAAAATTCCAACTTCAAGCGCAGTGATGGAAGGCGCGCTGTAAAGACCTCTTATGCTCTCATACACGCTACCTTCAGTACGGTTTGCATCAAACCCGTGGTGCAGCAGCGTGTTCCTCACCGTCTCCTCGGCCGCCGGACCACCATCTAAGTCTGCCATCAACCGATGGATTAGACAGGCAGTGGTAAGAGCCTATGTCTCCAAAGGGGAATCCTCCCTTTAGGACTACTGCTCATTCGACAAGAGCTATTAGAGCATTTTGGGCTTTTTGGCATCAAGCTTTAGTAGAACAATTATGCAAAGCCGCTACTTGGATTTCAGTTCATACATTTACCAAATTCTATAAGTTAGAGCCTTTGGTAGGAAGGAATTACATACAGTAGTAATTAGATGGTTTTGGAATGTCTTATTCCTAAAAGGAATAAGGGTTTTTGGGGATCCCACCCGAATTTAGGGAGCTGCTTTTGGAGGTCACAATCATCTCTGAATTAATAAGTAAAATGGAAGAGAAAAGAGAATTCTGTGAGTACTCACCTGTAGAATTGCTCTTCCATTATTACTTCAGGACATCAGACCCTCCCTGTCTGCTAGGTTACTATGTCCATGTCTTGGATGCCTAGTCTTGGTGGAGTGGTAAATAGTTTGATCAGCATCAGGGGAAAAAAAATTGGATTTGGTCTCCAGCCTTTTGTTTCTAACGGGAGATATAAGTATGCCTCCCGGGCGGCTGGTTCTACTGCTTTTTAATTAAACTGGAGTGCTGGAAGTCAATCAGGAGGATATAGGCCCAGGAGGTGGAGCCACACCTTTGTCTTGCAGTCCACGGCCTTCGTTCGAGAGGTTAACCCAATCATCTCTGAATGACTCTGATGTCCTGAAGTAATAATGGAAGAGAAATTAATTCTATAGGTGAGTACTCACAGAATTTCCTTTTTCTGTCTCAGTGGCTCCGGGAACCTCCAAAACCGCAGACGGAATTATAGGCGCCACCAAAGATAAAGCGAGCTCCGCCCCCAGCACGAAGGACTCAGGTAAGTGTCCCTTGGATTAGCTGCTTCTGTGCTACCCGACAATAAATGGGTCCGGAGCTCTCTCTGATGGGGGACAGGAAACTAACCTCACCCCCTCCCTCACACCATCAATGAGCCCTGCATTAGAAAGATATTCGCCTTTTTCTAGCAGAGCTCCATCTGATGGGGGACAGGAAACTAACCTCACCTCCCATATCACACCATCAGCGAGCCCTGCATTAGAGAGAGACTCAACTTTTCCTAGCAGAGCTCCATCGAATGGGGGACAGGAAACTAGCCTCACCTGCAGGGCCACTAACTGTCACTTGTTTCCTGCAGACAGAAGCTCCGCCTCTTCCAGCGGCGCCACCAAGAGGCCTCTGCCAAACAGTGATGGCAAATCGGAGGCCTACAAATCCATCTTCACCTCGCACAGCTCTGCCAAGCGCAACAACGCCTCCAACTGGGTCACCCACACCACTTACTACTTCTGAGCCGGGCACCCGGCCCGGGGTCACATGACCAGCCACTCTGCCCCGCCCCATAGCGGGTTATTTACTCACCTGCACAGATATTTCTCTCTATGGTGTATATCTCCAATCAGCACAAATACCATCATAGCGATGACAAAACTATAAAGACCACGCCCATTATTCTAAATGCTAATACTGATCTCTGTAAATCCACATAAAGTCAAGGCAACTGGACTTGCTGTATCTTTCTAGAAGATATTCCCCCTAGTCACCTGACTACTATTAATAAACCAAGGCAGCCAGACATTTCGCCGGCCATTCTCAAGCCAGTCGGAAATCTTGTGACACTGACTTGCTGCATCTTCCTTGAAAGCACTGCGCAAGTCATCCGAAATAATTCAAAGCAACTGGACTTGCTGTATTTTTCCTGAAGACGTTTCCCGACTCTTCCAACTGGAAGAAATAAATCAAGGCAACTGGACTTGCTGTATTTTTCCTGAAGACGTTTCCCTACTCATCCAACTGGATAAATAAATCAAGGCAACTGGACTTGCTGTATTTTTCCTGAAGACGTTTCCCTACTCATCCAACTGGATAAATAAATCAAGGCAACTGGACTTGCTGTATTTTTGTTTCGATTGACTAGGGAAACGTCTTCAGGACAAATACAGTCCAGTTGCCTTGATTTATTTCTACTTGTCAAATGACTAGGGAAACGTCTTAAAATATACAGCAAGTCCAGTTACATTGTTGTATTACTGCCAGGTAGATACTAGTAAAACCTCTTTATAAAAAGTAAGCAAGTCTGGTTGCATTACTGCCAGTCGGTGGCCTAGCAAGCCCAGTTGCCTTGTATTATGTATTATTACTAACCGTTATAGGACTAGCGAAACGACTTTTGAAAAAAAATGTGCAAGTCCAGTTGCCTGGATTTTTTTACTGGATTTATTAAGAAGTTTCGCTAATTCTTTGAATATTAGTAATAAATCCAGGCAACTGGACTTGCTGTTTTTCTTGAAGACATTTAGCTAGTCAATAATTCAAGGCACCTGGACATGCTGGATTTTTCCTGAAGATGCCTCTCTAGTCCTTTGAGTGTTAGTGATCAATAAAAGCAACTGGACATGCTGTATATTTCTTAAACGCCGTTTCGCTAGTCATCTAGTAGTTATAAATTAAGGCAACTGGACATTTCACTAGTCATTCTCCAGTTGTCTTGACTTTTCTTATATAGATTTACTAAAATCCGCATTGGCATTTACAATAATGGATATGGTGTCTGTAATTTTATTATGATGGTATTATACTGGTTGGAGCTACACTGTGATGCTTTATCCATAGAAATACTGAGGATGTTTCTTTCCAGTTGCACAACACACAGAATTGAAATGGTAAAGAAGGAAGATGTTCAGGTCTAGTTGTTGTAACGAGGGCCTGCAGATACATTCATAGGTGCTGCACCCCTTCCCCCCCTCCCTCATCAGAAAGCTAAGGGTGTCACTTATGTCACATGTCGGGGGGGGGGGGGGGAGGGGTTGCATCAAAGAAACTGTTGCTTTAGGTTTTTATTTTTTTGGTTTCTTTTAAATAAAGTTTGTGAATAATTTGAGCAATCCTGTCTTTTATTCATCATTGCCGAGCCGCCATCTTGGTGCTGATTGGCTCTCTTGAGTGTATTAACCCTTCTAGTGCCAGCTACATGACTCTCACGTAGCTGCCTCTCCAACCGTTAAGTGCCAGCTACGTGAGAGTCACGTAGCTGACTTTAGAGGCCCATAAAACAAAAAGTAAAAAACATACAGACTTTACCCCTCATTTGAAAGGGCCAGCGATTCTGTACAAGAATTCGCTGTTAGATTTCTGCGCCCAGGCCTCTGATCTTCAGGAGGGGGCCCGGAATAGGCCCCCCTCCCCGCCGGCACCGACATCTGTAAAAAAAAAAAACAAAACAGTAAATGACATTTACTCACCTGGCAGCGCGATGGCTCTCCCCGGGTCTTCTCTTCACCGGGGGGGTTCCGATCCCCCCCCTGGGCTTTCCACGCTGCTTGTGAGGGCCCAGAAACGGGCCATCACCATCCTCTTCGGCCGGCGCTGGCCCCGCCCCTAACTCCGCCCACTTGATGACGTCATCCCGCTCCTCGGGTTACTGGCACCCGGGCTCCGATCTGTCAGTTGTCAGCAGCGATCGGTGCAGGGAGGGTGGCTCTGATCTCCCTGCCTGCCACCCTCCCTGCTCTGATCACTACCGACAACTGTCATCTGCAGCAGCGTGGGACACTGGATGGGAGGTAAGTATAAGTGAAAATAGAATAATAAAGAACTTGTCTGGTGTCTTTTTTTTTTTTACTTAACCCTTTGTGAACTGGTAATGGGTCCATGAGACCCCTTATACCAGTTCACAAGGCTCTGGGTATGGCAGGTCACCTGCGGCTAGCGGGTGACTTGCCATAACCCCCAGCCCCCCATTACCTGCCTCCCCAACGGCCAGGGGGGGGCAGAAGGGCCCGGGCCATGTGGCTATGTGGGCTAGTAGCCTGCAGGGCCAGGGGCCACCAACGCTGGCCCCTGCGCCCTGTTCTACAAGCCCCCATAGCTGGTCCGGGTCAGTAATGCTGGGTAAAGGGGACCCTATGTCATTTTTTTGGGGGGGATTTTAAGGCTTTTAACCCTTAGAATTCCAAAAAAGAAATGAGCCCCCCCCCCCCCCCCCCGGGAGGGGGAACCCTATGTCATTTTTTTTTTTTTTATTAACCCCTTACAACTATGCAATCATATTGCATAGTTGTATCCTATCTGGAATCTCCTAAACTGCTGTTTCAGGAAAGGTACCACTATACATATGTGGTACCATTGTAACCGGGAGAAATAGGGCTTTCACACGCAATAAGATTTTATTAACAAACTTACATTTTTTATTACAAAAAAAACACTACAAATTGTAAAAAATAGTTTTTTTTTCATTTTTTTTTTCATTTTTTTGCACATATTTCACCCAAAAGCATTGAGAATACATTAAAAAAAAGGCCAAACAAGACAGTTCATGTTGAAGCCCAGACTCTGCTGAAAAAAACAATATATAATTTTCATGGAAATCCCTTCAAAAATCAAGGTTGAACACGTGTAGCGCAAAAACGTGAAAAGTCGTCTGGCAACAGATTGTGACAAAAAAATCTCGGTAGGCCGGCACTCAAAGGGTTAAAGTTACACAGCCTCACAAGGGGGCGCCGCTGTGCCTGTGATGTGCATATAGGGGCTGGTGCAGGAGTGAGCTCAATGGGTTAAACCGGACCTTCAGCGTGATTTATTGAAAAGCCCAAACCCTTAAAAAACGGTTTCCCAGCATCTAAAATTAATATATTTTATGTTTTTAGTCACTAACTTATTATTCTTTCCCCCCACTGGGCTGCAACTCTGTTCAGGAATTTAGGATATGGGCGCCGCCATCTTGACTCAGAAGCATCACACTTACTGAGGAGAGGAGAGTGGGATAAGGTGCAGGGGAGCGGGTTATAGCTGTGCTTTGCTCAGACAGAGCAGAGCTGGGGTCAGGTAACAGTCAGCAGTCCCAGAATGCAGAGCAGCACAGTCAGGAGGCACTTCCTGTTTGCAGGCTGCCTGATAAGATGGCGGCTTCCATAAGCTGCCATCTTGGATGTTTAAAGGCTCATAACATGCAGTAGATGCAGGTAGGAGGATTTTTAATGTGAGCAATCTGTATGTACAGGGTGTGGGAAACATATAAGATAGACTCTTATTCAGAGTGAAGGAAAGCTACGGGAGCCGGAATCCCCCCCAGGAATGTTACAGGAGCCGGGATCCCCCCAGGAATGTTACAGGAGCCGGGAATCCGACCAGGAGTTTTACAGGAGCCGGGATCCCCCCAGGAATGTTACAGGAGCGGGGGATCCCCCCAGGAATGTTACAGGAGCGGGGGATCCCCCCAGGAATGTTACAGGAGCGGGGGATCCCCCCCGGAATGTTACAGGAGCTGGGATCCCCCCAGGAATGTTACAGGAGCGGGGGATCCCCCCAGGAATGTTACAGGAGCGGGGGATCCCCCCAGGAATGTTACAGGAGCTGGGATCCCCCCAGGAATGTTACAGGAGCCGGGATCCCCCCAGGAATGTTACAGGAGCCGGGATCCCCCCAGGAATGTTACAGGAGCGGGGGATCCCCCCAGGAATGTTACAGGAGCGGGGGATCCCCCCCGGAATGTTACAGGAGCTGGGGATCCCCCCCGGAATGTTACAGGAGCTGGGGATCCCCCCAGAAATGTTACAGGAGCTGGGGATCCCCCCAGAAATGTTACAGGAGCTGGGGATCCCCCCAGTAATGTTACAGGAGCTGGGGATCCCCCCAGAAATGTTACAGGTGCTGGGGATCTCCCCAGAAATGTTACAGGAGCTGGGGATCCCCCCCAGGAATGTTACAGGAGCCGGGATCCCCCCAGGAATGTTAGAGGAGCGGGGGATCCCCCCCAGGAATGTTAGAGGAGCCGGGATCCCCCCGGAATGTTAGAGGAGCCGGGATCCCCCCGGAATGTTAGAGGAGCCGGGATCCCCCCGGAATGTTACAGGAGCCGGGATCCCCCCAGGAATGTTACAGGAGCCGGGATCCCCCCAGGAATGTTAGAGGAGCCAGGATCCCCCCGGAATGTTACAGGAGCCGGGATCCCCCCAGGAATGTTAGAGGAGCCAGGATCCCCCCGGAATGTTAGAGGAGCCGGGATCCCCCCGGAATGTTACAGGAGCCGGGATCCCCCCAGGAATGTTACAGGAGCCGGGGATCCCCCCAGGAATGTTAGAGGAGCCAGGATCCCCCCGGAATGTTAGAGGAGCCGGGATCCCCCCGGAATGTTACAGGAGCCGGGATCCCCCCAGGAATGTTAGAGGAGCCGGGATCCCCCCGGAATGTTACAGGAGCCGGGATCCCCCCGGAATGTTAGAGGAGCCAGGATCCCCCCCGGAATGTTAGAGGAGCCGGGATCCCCCCGGAATGTTACAGGAGCCGGGATCCCCCCAGGAATGTTACAGGAGCCGGGGATCCCCCCCGGAATGTTAGAGGAGCCAGGATCCCCCCGGAATGTTAGAGGAGCCGGGATCCCCCCGGAATGTTACAGGAGCCGGGATCCCCCCAGGAATGTTACAGGAGCCGGGATCCCCCCAGGAATGTTACAGGAGCCGGGATCCCCCCAGGAATGTTACAGGAGCTGGGGATCCCCACAGAAATGTTACAGGAGCCGGGATCCCCCCAGGAATGTTACAGTAGCCAGGGATCCCCCCAGGAATGTTACAGTAGCCAGGGATCCCCCCAGGAATGTTACAGGAGCCGGGATCCCCCCAGGAATGTTACAGGAGCCGGGATCCCCCCAGGAAAGTTACAGGAGCCAGGATCCCCCCAAGAATGTTACAGGAGCCGAGATCCCCCCAGGAAAGTTAAATATAACACATATAAATGTATAATAACAGTGTGTGAGTGTGGAGGAGACATTAGAGTGTGAGCTCTGAGGAACGGGGGTCATGTGACTGCTTCTATAGGCTCTGTTCAGCGCTGTGGTATATGTCAGTACAAATAGGTGACTCCAAGGCTGATCTACTGCCTGATGTTCCAGTGATGGAATCTCATACGTGGCCACTGGGTGGCAGCCTCATTCCACACATGAACTACTGTAATGCCTCCTCCACACTCGCACACTGTTATTATACATTTATATAGCGCTGACGTATACCACAGCGCTGTACAGAGCACACTGAGGCATAGAAGTCACATGACTTCCTCTTTGACCAGGTGGATGTGATTGGTGGGTGAGTCAGGGTGAGATCAGTGCAGTCAGACGTCGTGCTCAGCGTGTCCTGATGTCGGGACGTGTTGCTGAGCTTGCTGACTCTGTGGTGATGTGTTGCCATGTTGGGAAATCGGGGGCAGTACATTGTGGGAACAGTCAGGGCAGGGCGCTGCTATGGGGCCCATGCGGAGGCCCAGACAATGTTGCAGCACCCGGCTGATGTACGGCTCTGAGTGAATGGATTCTGACTCTCCCTGCACTGGGTTGCCTGTCCCAGAATTTTTTTTTCTATTTCATACATTTAAATGATGGGACGAAGGGACAGCACAGAAGTTTGGGGGACATGATAGTGCTGCACTACAAGGTTTCCTTCCATTTTGGAAGGAATACCCCCATTACTCTCCTTTTCTTTTTCCTCCCCCCTTCCTTCCTGTTTCTTTTTTTTTTCTTTCTCTTTTCTCTTTTGTTCGTTCTCTCTTTCTCTCTCGTGCTGTCTTTCTTTTTCCTCTCGCTCTCTCTCTTCCATTCTCTCTCTCTGTCCCCAGAATGTGGACCATGATGTGATTACTGTGGCTGTCGCCCTATTGGTTTCTATTGAGATATAAGGCAAAGCCACTCCCCCTCCCTTCTTCTCTCGATAGAAGATCATGGTACAAAGTTATTTAGACTGGACTCTCCAATTCATTTTGACTTTCTGTGTATTTGCCCCCCCCCCCCTTCCACTACAGGCCGCCATAAGGACCAATGCAGTATGTAAATGATAATGTACAGTTGCTGAGCAGCATTTGTAGGGTAACGATCCACTAGGTGGCGCTCGTGTGCTGCACTTTCTAGAGCAGTGCAGTACAGAGGAAACCGAAGCCTAAGAAATGGCCCTGTGCCCCAGGAGCTGACATTCTAATGTCTATTCTTCTCTGGCGTGCTGAGCTAGAATACAGGATCGTCTCCTGTCCCCTAATACCCTGACCATACATCTGTATGTATCAATATGTCCTGACATACATACCCTGACCATAGATCCATATGTATCCATATATCCTGACATACATACCCTGACCATACATCTGTATGTATCCATATATCCTGACATACATACCCTTACCATACATCTGTATGTATCTATATGTCCTGACATACATACCCTTACCATACATCTGTATGTATCCATATATCCTGACATACATACCCTGACCATACATCTGTATGTATCCCTATATCCTGACCATACATCCATATGTATCCATACAGCCTGACATACATACCCTGACCATACATCTGTATGTATCAATATGTCCTGACATACATACCCTGACCATAGATCCATATGTATCCATATATCCTGACATACATACCCTGACCATACATCTGTATGTATCCATATATCCTGACATACATACCCTTACCATACATCTGTATGCATCCATATATCCTGACATACATACCCTGACCATACATCCATATATATCCATATATCCTGACATACATACCCTTACCATACATCTGTATGTATCCATATATCCTGACCATACATCCATATGTATCCATACAGCCTGACATACATACCCTGACCATACATCTGTATGTATCCATATATCCTGACATACATACACTGACCATACATCTGTATGTATCCATATATCCTGACATACATACCCTGACCATACATCTTTATATTCTAAGTATACAGCATGTCCTGCTCCAGGGATAATTCCTTACGTTTGGGTTATACTTCCACAAGATGGCGCTGGACTGCAGAGACAGCAAAAAAAGTGGCTCCTCCCGGCCCCTTATATTCCAGGGACCTCCCACAAAATCCCCAGTTCTTCTCTGCAGTCGGCGCTGTGATGATAGAAGATGTCTCTCTCTACTCGCAGGTGAGCGGGGCTATTAGCCTGCGGCCTGTAGGACTATTCCCACCCGTTCCTCCTTTTTCTGCCTCCCAGCTTTGGCTGCGCTGGGTCGGGTGACGGTAGGCAGCACCACTGTCAGGTGCTTAGGAGCGCTGCTCCACCGCAATCCCCCACCAAAGGGTAGGCAGTATAGGCCCATGGTGAGCCTTATGGGATGCCCCTCCCGCGCTGTCGCCCCTCGCCCCCTGTTCATCGGTGGGCTCCCGTTAGGTTGGCCGCTGCCCTCCCTTGCTCTCCCTGGTATTTCTCGGGGGGGGGGGGGTGTATGTGTATTCTTCACTCTTTGGGATTGTATTCCGTGCTATGCTTGGCTTTGTGACGCAGCATGTGTTGGTTGCACTGGTTGCCTTTTTAAAAATGCCGCCGCCACGCGCACTTGTACCGCGTTCCGCGGTTGGCAGCGACTTTACCTCAGACGCTGCTGCACCATCATTGGCTGACATGGTCACGTGGGCACCTTCGCGCTCTTCAGGGGAGGCGGGCCTTGCGGATGGTGCGTTCTGCATCACTGTCTCCGCGGCCCGCCCCTCGAGGTATCTGCGGGCGCTATTTTGCTCTCCTCGTGCTGCGTGGCTGCCGTCTACCTACCGCGGTCCGTAAGTGCCCCTGTGGGCTGGCTTATTTTTTATATATATGTATGCATACCGCTTACGGGACCTTTCTGTTTGTCTTGCAGGCGGGTCAAACTTGATTGTGGTTTCTCCCGGCCTATCCCCTCTATTTAGTTTGCTATTAGAGGCCTATTCTGCCTTTACCTCTCACTTCCCTAGCGGGCTATTGGGGCATCCCGGGTGGCCTTATAGCGTAAATCCCTATTGGCCGGTGGGCCACGATAATCACCATATGGAGGCTTCTCAGGATAATGTGCTTGGGGTTCCTTCGGGACAAGCCCGGCTGTGTGTGGCGTGTGGGGTATCCCCTACAAGTGATGATAATGTGCGGGTTTGTGTACCCTGTACCCAGCGGGCGCTTACGCTGCAATCTGGGTTACCTGTGGCTGGGCCTGCGCCCCGTGTGGCTTCGCCCACTCCCCCACGCTTACATCTGACTCCCAGTGAGGTGCATACCAGTGGGGAGTCTCCGCCTGATTTGTCTACCAGGGTGGCTAGCATTGAGAAGCTGATTGCTGGCTCTACGGCGCGTAAGGCCTCTGCTAAGAGGTGGCATCTGGCGCCTGGCGTTAACATCTTTCCTATGGAGGCTGAGGAATTTTTTGACCTGGCCGGCTATACCCCCCTGGAAGAGGGGGAATTGTTTTCTGATTCAGAATCATCTGATGAGCAGCCTAAGGGTTATGCTGATTCTGGAACTATAAATAGAAGCACACCTACAACTCAGTGGGATGCTCAGAATAACAAAGTAATTTATTTTGTACAGAAATATATACAACAATAAGCTAAAGTTCAGGTCCACTTGAGGGTAATGTGGACTATGAGTGAAGGAAGACACAATTTGCTTAACCAATCAGTATACTATATACACTATATACAATTGTAAGGAGAATGCCGAATACTGTATAAATACTGTTGATACAAAATGATTCCTCAAGAGCAGGTAGTATTCGGGAGAAGAATAATTGTCAAATCTGCTATATCAGCTGAATGATTCTCAAGAAGTAGTGAAGTGGTTGCCATGCAGAAAAAGAGACAATGTTCTTGTATTAAAGTCTTGTCAAAAGATTGCTATACCTGGCAGGTTTATGCTGAGGCACTTCTGCTGAGCAAAAAGGCTGATACCAAGGCTGAATGGTCCGCACTGGAATCAATGAACAAGGTGGAGTGGCATAGGATGTTCTGTAGCAAGCTCCGCTGACACGTGTTTCAGGTTTAAATCCTTTCCTCAGAGCGTTAGTGTTGCTGAAGGTTGCTGGTGCGGTATTGCAGGAAGATGCGGAAGATTCCTGCATCTTCCTGCAATACCGCACCAGCAACCTTCAGCAACACTAACGCTCCCGAATACTACCTGCTCTTGAGGAATTATTTTGTATCAACAGTATTTATACAGTATTCGGCATTCTCCTTACAATTGTATATAGTGTATATAGTATACTGATTGGTTAAGCTAATTGTGTCTTCCTTCACTCATAGTCCACATTACCCTCAAGTGGACCTGAACTTTAGCTTATTGTTGTATATATTTCTGTACAAAATAAATTACTTTGTTATTCTGAGCATCCCACTGAGTTGTAGGTGTGCTTCTATTTATAGTTCTAAATGATATGTTAGGGGTATAACACCCCTTTATATATGAATGCACCCGCTATGCTATAACTTTTCCAATATTCCTTTGAGTGTGCTTACCTAATTATATTTAAATTTTATGCTGATTCTGGCTCTGACCCATGGGCTCCAGATGATACTGACAGGCATTTGGATCACATTTTTGAAGTACTTTCTATCTCTCCTCCTGCCGCGGCTCCTCGGCAGCAGGGGGAGGGGGAGTTGTTTCACACTGCTAAGCCACGTTTGGAGTTTCCTGAGCAAACTCACTTTAATAATCTCGTGCTCAAAGAGTGGGAGCGACTGAGCAGGCTCCCTGGGGTGCCTAAGAGTTGGGATAAGAGGTATCCCTTTCCCGCTGAAGTGGTTAAGCGTTGGTCGTCCCCTCCTGAAGTGGATGCACCAATTTTAGGGTTGTCCAACACTTCTGTCATGCATTCCCCTGACTCTACTACACTGAGGGATGGTGAGGACCGGCGCATTGATCAGCTGGCTTCCCATGCCTTTGCCTGTGTGGGGTCTGCGCTGCGTCCGGTTTGTGCCTCTGCCATTACAGCTGTGGCTATTAGGACTGCTTAAGAGTATTTTAGATGGGGCTCCTGATGATGCGGCTAGTGAAGATTATAGAGCCTTTCTGCGTTGTGAGGAATTTGTTGCATATGTCCTCTCTGCCTTGGATGATACCATTAGAATGTGTGGCAGGGCTTCTGCCTTGGTGGTGGCTATACGCCGCTCAGTTTGGCTGCGCCAGTGGGCAGCTGACAACGCTACCAGGAAGGCTCTCACTGGGTTCTCCTTTAAAGGACTGCGTCTATTTGGGGATCGCCTGGACCTGTTTGCTAAGGGAGGCAAGTTACCCCAGCACAAGAGACAGTCTCGGCCCTTTTGGGGTGCTGGCTACTTTCTTCCCTCCTACCGTGGGTCCGGAATGGGAAGGGGAGTGTCATTTGCAGGGGCCCGGAGAGATTTCTGGGGCAGGGGCAGAGGGCGTGGCCGCCCTGGTCCTTCCTGGGATTCCAAGTCTAGGTCTTCCCCCAAGCCCCCTCAGGCATGAAGGGGCGCCCTCACTCATCCGGGTGGGGGGACAGCTTCAGCTCTTTGCTCACTTCTGGATTCGGATGGTGGACGGTGGATTCAGGAGGTAGTGTCCTCCGGTTACAAGATAGAGTTGGCAGCCTGGCCGCCCCCAAGATTCATCAGATCCCGGATGCCTCAAGACCCCCTGTCAGCTCAGTGCCTGTTGCTTGCTGTGCAGAATCTACTGGAGCTGGGGGTCATCTGCCAAGTGCCCTTAAGGGAAAGGGGCAAGGGCTATTATTCCAACCTTTTCACCATTCCCAAAAGAGATGGTTCTGTAAGACCCATCCTGGACTTAAAGCTTCTCAACAAGTTTGTCAGATCCAGGTGTTTTCGCATGGAGACTCTGCGCTCAGCTGTAAGTTCACTACGCCCAGGGGACGCTATCAAGGACGCTTACCTTCATATTCCAGTCTTTCCAGGTCATCAGAGATTCCTCAGGTTCGCTCTGGAGGATCAGCATTACCAGTTCGTGGCATTGCCCTTTGGTCTCACTTCAGCTCCCAGGGTATTCACCAAGGTGCTGACGGGTATTATGGCTCTGCTGAGAGCTCAGGGCATTCGCATTCTTCCCTAATTGGACAACATTCTTATCACTTCTCCGTCCTTCCAACAGTCAGAGCTGGATACTCAGCGGGTGGTGACCACACTGGAGTCATTCGGCTGGGTGATAAACCATTCCAAATCTTCCCTGTTTCCCTCTTTGGTGAAGCCATTTCTGGGCATGAATCTGGATACAGCTCGGGCCAGGATCTTTCTTCCTCAGCAGAAGGTGGACAGTCTGCAAGCGCAAGCTCAGCTCCTACTGTCCTGCCCTCATCCTTCCACCAGGCAGGGAATGCAGCTGGTGGGCCTGATGGTGTCCTGCTTCGGGGCGGTTCCTTATGCTCAGTTTCACATGAGGCCTCTTCAACTCCACCTCTTGTCTGTATGGGACAGGGACCCTGTGTCGCTGGATCAGGTTTTGGTTCTGTCCCCCCTAGCCAGGAGGTCCCTCTCGTGGTGGCTGGACTCAAGGAACCTGTTGGTGGGCAGATCCTTTCTGGCCCCTTGCTGGGAGACAGTCACCACAGATGCCAGTCTGACAGGTTGGGGGGGCTTCTGGAGATCCCTAACATTCCAGGGGCAGTGGGGCCCTCAGGAACTGAGGGCGATCAAGTTGGTTCCAGCCCGCTTGACCCCGCACCTTTGGGGTTGGGCTGTTCAGGTACGCTCGGACAACCAGACGGCGGCTGCCTACATTAATCATCAGGGAGGGACCCGGTGTAAGGGGGCCCTCAAGGAAGTGTCTCTGATCCTGTCCTGGGCAGAGGACAATGTTCCCTGCATCTCAGCTGTGTACATTCCGGGGGTGGAGAATCTGGAGGCAGACTCTCTGAGCAGGGGGACTTCTCGCCTGGGGGAATGGTCCCTCAGCAACAGGGTGTTTCTCTCTCTGCGTCACCGTTGGGGTCAGCCAGATGTGGATCTGTTTGCGTCCCGTCACAATCACAAGCTTCCAGTCTTTGTGTCTTTGTCCCAGGACCCTCTGCCCTTTGCCGTGGATGCTCTGACAATGCCCTGGCAGGGTTTTCAGCTACTGTATGTCTTTCCCCTGTTTCCCCTGTTGGGCAGGGTTCTGCGAAAGATAGCTCAGGAAGGGGTGCCAGCAATCCTGGTGGCCCCCTGTTGGCCAAGAAGAGTGTGGTTCGCAGACATTGTGCAGCTGGCAGTAGATCAGTACGCCCTGCCCAAGGATCCAGACCTGCTCACTCAGGGGCGGCTACGCCATCCCAATTTACAAACGCTGGCTTTAACGGCCTGGCTGCTGAAACCTCCATCTTTATGGAAAAGGGGCTGCCTGCCTCTGTTGTTAACACCATGATCAGGGCTAGGAAAAGGTCCTCTTCTTCCATCTACTATAGGGTTTGACGTACCTACATTGACTGGCTAAATCTCTTCCCTGTCGTGTGTTTTCTATTCCTAGGATTCTGGAATTTCTCCAACATGGTTTGGATCTGGGTCTTCAGCTCAGCACTCTGAAAGGTCATGTTTCTGCCTTGGCTGTTTTCTTTCAGAGATCTTTTGCCCAGCATCATCTGGTCAAGACTTTTTTCCAGGGGGTTACTCGTGCGTCCTCCACGTAAGCCTATGTTACCAGTCTGGGACTTGAATTGGTCCTATCTGCCTTGCAGGGGTCTCCTTTTGAGCCTGTGCATGAGGTTGCTTTGTCCATTCTTACGCTTAAGGTAGTCTTTTTGGTGGCTATCACTTCTGTTAGGTGTGTTTCTGAGTTGGCGGCACTCTCCATCAAGCCCCCTTACTTTGAGAGACACCAGGACAAGGTGGTGTTTCGCTTTAAACCAGATTTTCTGCCTAAAGTTGTGTCTGCTTTTCATCCTAATCAGGACATTGTTCTGCCTTCTCTGTGCCCTAATCCTAGTAACCCTAAGGAGAGGGCTCTACATTCCTTGGATGTGGTTAGGAACCTGAAGTTCTATTTGGTGACTAGTGAGCCCTTCAGGAAGACTGATGCACTTTTGTGGTCCCTTCTGGTCCTAAGAAGGGTCTGGCTCCAGCCAAGTCCACTATCAGCAAGTGGATCCGTCAGGCTGTGATTCAGGCCTACTCTGCTAAGGGGAAGAATCCTCCCTTCCGCCTTACTGCTCATTCCACTCGTGCTATTGGTGCCTCTTGGGCTTTTCAGCACCAGGCTTCTGTTGAACAAGTTTGCAAGGCCACTACTTGGTCTTCTGTTCATACCTTTTCAAAGTTCTACAAGGTTGATGTTAGGGCCTCAGCTGATGCTGCTTTTGGCCGCAAAGTTCTGCAGGCGGCAGTGGCTTAATCTGCTCGTTGTTGCTTTTGGGGATCCCACCCTACCCTAAGGACACTGCTATTGGATGTCCCAACTGTAAGGAATTATCTCTGGAGCAGGACGTGCTGTATACTAAGAATAATACAATTCTGTGATTACTCACCTGTAGAATTGGTATTATATGTATACAGCCCGTCCTGCTCCACCCCACCCTTGTTATCATTATTCTTAGTGCCTCTGTATGGTGGTTGTTATCATGATTAAAATTGTTTGATTATGGTTGTTATTCTCCCGGCCTCTTGCTAACTGTTTGTCAATACTGGGGAATTTGTGGGAGGTCCCTGCAATATAAGGGGCCGGGAGGAGCCACTTTTTTGCTGTCTCTGCAGTCCAGCGCCATCTTGTGGATGTATAACACAAGCGTAAGGAATTATCTCTGGAGCAGGACGTGCTGTATAAGTATAATACCAATTCTACAGCTGAGTAATCACAGAATTGTATTATTACATACATACCCTCACATACATCAGTATGTATCCATATATCCTGACATACATACCCTGACCATACATCTGTATGTATCCATATATCCTGACATACATACCCTGACCATACATCTGTATGCATCCATATATCCTGACATACATACCCTGACCACACATCTGTATGCATCCATATATCTTGACATACATACCCTGACCATACATCTGTATGCATCCATATATCCTGACATACATACCCTGACCACACATCTGTATGCATCCATATATCTTGACATACATACCCTGACCATACATCTGTATGTATCCATATATCCTGACATACATACCCTGACCATACATCTGTATGCATCCATATATCCTGACATACATACCCTGACCATACATCTGTATGTATCCATATATACTGACACATATACCCTGACCACACATCTGTATGCATCCATGTATCCTGACATACATACCCTGACCATACATCTGTATGCATCCATGTATCCTGACATACATACCCTGACCATACATCTGTATGTATCCATATATCCTGACATACATACCCTGACCATACATCTGTATGCATCCATGTATCCTGACATACATACCCTGACCATACATCTGTATGTATCCAGAGCACCTGCGCTATACACCGAGCTGCCTGTATTGCCTGTATTGATGAAACGGTCGCTTTCATAAATGTGGTTTTGCGTACAGCTTCAAACAGATGAGTTTGATTCCTTGAAATTGATCTCCATCAGATTCCGAGGCTCGTGGACCCGTCGCGGTTAATGCGCCTTTAAACGCCTTTTTCGATTTCGAACCTTTTTGCTCAGTTTCCATAAAACACATTTTGATCAGAAAGAGGATTTGGATTTGCCCGTCTGTCTTGTTTGATCGTTTCTCCTTGTGCGGGGCCGAGCTGCTAATTTTATTGTTTGTTCCTAAATGACGCTCTGATTGTTCTGTGGTCGATGTAATCATTTTAAATGATCATATAAAAGAATTCTGATGGTTTTTATCCTATTTATCTTCATGTGTCTCCATTCTCATTACATTTCTTGAAATTGATTTCGATTAGATTAACATCACGGAATTGTCACTTTTCAATATGATCTGTTTTTTTTTTTTTGTTGTCGTTTTAAAGATCCTTCAGTTTCGATCAGAAAGGTTTGATCGTTTTCTCTTTCTTTTTGATCGTTTTTAATCAGATTGCTTTGTGTGTGGATTGGATTTCTCTCTCTTTTTTTTTTTATAGCATTTAGATCCGATTAGAAATGTCAAACAAGAGCCACGTTGTTTCCCATCAGTTTCATTTAATTTATTGAATTCACGGTTTGATCAGAGAAGCAAAATTTGTGATCAGAGTCCTGGAAATGAATATTCAGTTAATTGATAGGATCCAGGGCCGACCTTAGACGGGGAGGCTGATTTAAGACTAGCGCCATGTATCGCCAATGGAGCGTCTGTGTAGCGGCACTTAGAGCGACCGCTAGTAGATGCTGTAAGCGGGTGTCAGGCGCTATAACCTATCTTAGCGGGGGGACAAGTGGCACTGTAATATCCTGTCCAGCATTGATGAATGTGATGTCTGGTGGGCGCTGTAGATGCTTCTCCCTGATTCACTGCAGAGCCAATGGTGAACACTAGGTGGTGTCCTAAGGTCATAGCGCCCAAGACTACACCACATCTAACAACAGGACAATGCTGCAGCAAGCGATAGGTAGTACCAGCTCAGCTCAGTGCGCCAAAGCCCATAAGAAAAATTACACACACACACAGCGTCGGCGCTCTAAAGCTGGCCGCTATAGCTTAGCGCGCCAGACGTGAAGTATCCACCAGTAACAAAGCGAAAACACATGGAATGACATTGTTTTAACATTGAGACATTACCACTTTAGTGCCAGACCTGTAATGACAATTCTGCATAAAAATATAAAAAGTCAAAAAAGGTTCTAAATAAAAGGTCACACAATGATTGGAGAAAAAAAAAAATGCCAAACACTCTGTTAGCGCACAAGCAAATGAACAGCCATTGAAATGTATGGGAGAGCGCTACAGAGCGACAGGTAATACCTAGCTCTCTGGAAGCTAGAGCGCCGGCGCTATACACTGAGCCGCCTGTAAAAATACATTGGACGTTACATGGAGCTGTTAGAGTCGCTCACCAGATTCGCTTTGATAAATGTGGTTTTGCGTACAGTGCCCGGCGTTCACCAGACGCTGCCTGTCGCTACAAAGGACTACCTGGCATTATCGGTTCTTAAAGTGGACCAACACCCAGGATTTTGACTATCCTGGGTCTTGGTCCACTTCGGTGGGGCACCCCGATCGGGTGTGTGAAACCCCCCCGAAAAACTCACCTCTCCCCGCTCCCAGCGCCGACGGACAAGCCTTTTGACAGCCACGGACAAGCGGCTCCTCCGCCTCCCGCGCGTCACTCTTGACGCGCGTGCGCCCGCGCCGGCCATTCACAGACGGGCGGCGCGGGCGCGCGCACGTCTAGCGGGGCGCGAGGGAGGCGGCGGCCGGCCGCCGCCGAAGACAAGGTAAGGGGATTTGGGGTGTTTGGGGGGGTTTCACCCCGCGGGACATCCCGATCTCGGATGTCCCGCGGGGAGGGAGGTGATCGGCCCGGGAATCTTATAGATTCCCGGGCCGATCACGGGAGGGTGATGGTCCACTTTAAATAACCCCTGTGCTGGAATTCAGGATGCCCCCCCCCCCCCCCCATCCCGTCACACACAGAGCAGAAGAGGAAAGAGAGAGACAGAGAGATCGGGCAAGAAAAGGGAAAAGGAGAACAGAAAAAATGTGGAAAAGAGACTGAGACAAGGAAAAAAGAACGTGCTATAAAGAGAAGGTGAGATCATGGAGGTAATGTGGAAAAGAGGAGAAAAAAATAGAAAAGAGAAAATATTAGAAAAGAAAAAGAGAAAGATTGAAAGAAAAAGAAAATGGGGAAATGAGAGAGAAAGGAAACAAGTATGTATGTCAGGATATATGGATACATACAGATGTGTGGTCAGGGTATATGGATACATACAGATGTATGGTCAGGGTATATGGATACATACAGATGTATGGTCAGGATATATGGATACATACAGATGTGTGGTCAGGGTATATGGATACATACAGATGTATGGTCAGGATATATGGATACATACAGATGTATGGTCAGGATATATGGATACATACAGATGTATGGTCAGGATATATGGATACATACAGATGTGTGGTCAGGGTATATGGATACATACAGATGTATGGTCAGGATATATGGATACATACAGATGTGTGGTCAGGGTATATGGATACATACAGATGTATGGTCAGGGTATATGGATACATACAGATGTATGGTCAGGGTATATGGATACATACAGATGTATGGTCAGGATATATGGATACATACAGATGTATGGTCAGGATATATGGATACATACAGATGTGTGGTCAGGATATATGGATACATACAGATGTGTGGTCAGGATATATGGATACATACAGATGTGTGGTCAGGATATATGGATACATACAGATGTGTGGTCAGGATATATGGATACATACAGATGTGTGGTCAGGGTATATGGATACATACAGATGTGTGGTCAGGGTATATGGATACATACAGATGTGTGGTCAGGGTATATGGATACATACAGATGTATGGTCAGGATATATGGATACATACAGATGTATGGTCAGGGTATATGGATACATACAGATGTATGGTCAGGGTATATGGATACATACAGATGTGTGGTCAGGGTATATGGATACATACAGATGTGTGGTCAGGGTATATGGATACATACAGATGTATGGTCAGGGTATATGGATACATACAGATGTATGGTCAGGATATATGGATACATACAGATGTATGGTCAGGGTATATGGATACATACAGATGTATGGTCAGGATATATGGATACATACAGATGTGTGGTCAGGGTATATGGATACATACAGATGTATGGTCAGGGTATATGGATACATACAGATGTATGGTCAGGGTATATGGATACATACAGATGTGTGGTCAGGGTATATGGATACATACAGATGTGTGGTCAGGGTATATGGATACATACAGATGTATGGTCAGGGTATATGGATACATACAGATGTATGGTCAGGATATATGGATACATACAGATGTATGGTCAGGGTATATGGATACATACAGATGTATGGTCAGGATATATGGATACATACAGATGTGTGGTCAGGGTATATGGATACATACAGATGTATGGTCAGGGTATATGGATACATACAGATGTGTGGTCAGGATATATGGATACATACAGATGTGTGGTCAGGGTATATGGATACATACAGATGTGTGGTCAGGGTATATGGATACATACAGATGTATGGTCAGGATATATGGATACATACAGATGTATGGTCAGGATATATGGATACATACAGATGTATGGTCAGGGTATATGGATACATACAGATGTATGGTCAGGGTATATGGATACATACAGATGTATGGTCAGGGTATATGGATACATACAGATGTATGGTCAGGGTATATGGATACATACAGATGTATGGTCAGGGTATATGGATACATACAGATGTGTGGTCAGGGTATATGGATACATACAGATGTATGGTCAGGGTATATGGATACATACAGATGTGTGGTCAGGGTATATGGATACATACAGATGTATGGTCAGGATATATGGATACATACAGATGTATGGTCAGGGTATATGGATACATACAGATGTATGGTCAGGATATATGGATACATACAGATGTATGGTCAGGGTATATGGATACATACAGATGTATGGTCAGGGTATATGGATACATACAGATGTGTGGTCAGGATATATGGATACATACAGATGTATGGTCAGGGTATATGGATACATACAGATGTATGGTCAGGATATATGGATACATACAGATGTATGGTCAGGGTATATGGATACATACAGATGTGTGGTCAGGATATATGGATACATACAGATGTATGGTCAGGATATATGGATACATACAGATGTATGGTCAGGGTATATGGATACATACAGATGTGTGGTCAGGGTATATGGATACATACAGATGTGTGGTCAGGATATATGGATACATACAGATGTGTGGTCAGGGTATATGGATACATACAGATGTATGGTCAGGGTATATGGATACATACAGATGTATGGTCAGGATATATGGATACATACAGATGTATGGTCAGGATATATGGATACATACAGATGTATGGTCAGGGTATATGGATACATACAGATGTATGGTCAGGATATATGGATACATACAGATGTGTGGTCAGGGTATATGGATACATACAGATGTGTGGTCAGGGTATATGGATACATACAGATGTATGGTCAGGGTATATGGATACATACAGATGTATGGTCAGGATATATGGATACATACAGATGTATGGTCAGGATATATGGATACATACAGATGTGTGGTCAGGGTATATGGATACATACAGATGTATGGTCAGGATATATGGATACATACAGATGTATGGTCAGGGTATATGGATACATACAGATGTGTGGTCAGGGTATATGGATACATACAGATGTATGGTCAGGGTATATGGATACATACAGATGTATGGTCAGGGTATATGGATACATACAGATGTATGGTCAGGGTATATGGATACATACAGATGTATGGTCAGGGTATATGGATACATACAGATGTATGGTCAGGGTATATGGATACATACAGATGTATGGTCAGGGTATATGGATACATACAGATGTATGGTCAGGGTATATGGATACATACAGATGTATGGTCAGGGTATATGGATACATACAGATGTATGGTCAGGGTATATGGATACATACAGATGTATGGTCAGGGTATGTATGTCAGGATATGACTTTTTCTAGCCCAGGAGAAGGGACAATTATTTGAGAGAACAAAAACTGTTTAAGCAGAAGAAAAGGAACGTCCATTGAAATGTATAAGAGAGCGACGGGTAATACCTGGCGCTCTGGAAGTTAGAGCGCTGGTGCTATACGCTGGGCCGCCTGTAATGATGAATCAGACACTACATGGCGCTGTTAGTCACTCACCAGATTCGCTTTCATAAATGTGGTTTGGCGTACAGTGCCCCTGCCGCTACAAGGCGCTACCTGCCGCTATCCCTTGATGAATAAACCCCAGTGTTACAGCAATGTCATTCCATGTGTTTTCGCTTTGTTACAGGTGGATATGTGTTCAGAAACAGACTTTAATCACACAGCGTCTGGTGCTCTATGCTACAGCGCCCAGATCCAGAGCGCCTACGCTGTGTGTTTTTTTTTGTTGATTATGGTGTGAGTCGCTGAGAGACGGTCGCAATGAGCTGGGGCTACCTCTCGCTCCCTGCAATGCTGTACTGCGCCCAACATACACCACATTCATCAGTGCCGGACAGGTTACTACAGCGACTGAGGCGCTCTGTTACAGCGCCCCATAGCCGATCACAGCCTCTACTAGCGGTCGCTCTTGGCGCCTCTGTACAGACGCTCACCTAGCGCTAGTAATGAATCAGCCTGTAAATAACTAAACTGATCGGCATTTGATCGAAACGGAGGCAAATCGATATAAATAAGCGATGGAACTGATAAGAGACAAATCCAGGAAAATCTCATCAAAATCAATTTCAAGAAATCAGAATGGAAGCGGTTAATGGTCCGCACAGAGGAGGGCCAGGGCCGGCTCCGGCTTTATGCAGGCCCTATGGGCGATAGTGTCAGGGGGAGCGACACTCCATACATGGCGATAAAGATGCGTGTATGGCGAACACTGCTAAAGGAATAGAAAGGAAAAATAAAAGGAATGACAAAAAAAGAGAAAAAGACAAAAAGAAAGAACGAAAAAGTAGAAGGAATGACAAAAAAAGCAGGAAAGAAAGACAGAGAGAAAAGGAATGGGGGCAGTTGTAGCCTAGAGGTAAGGGGAGCGGACTTGTGACTGGAGGGCGGCAGGTTCGAATCCCGGTCCTGGGACATGACTGAAGTGCTCTTGAGCAAGGCACCTAAGCCCACCGCTCCGGGCACGTGTACACTCACTGCACGGATGGGTTAAATGCGGAGGATGAATTCCTATGTGTGCGCAAGCATACAATGGCCATCTATGCATCATTTAAAAAAAAAAAAAGAACAAAAGCAAAGAATCAATAAAAGAAAAATGAAATAAAAAAATAAATGCAAAGAATCAATAAAAGAAACAGAAGCAAAGAATCAATAAAAGAAAACAGAGAGAGAGGGGAAAAAGAAGAGATGGAAAGAAAGAGACTGGCAGAAAAAAGAGAAAGAATGACAGAAAAAGCAGGAAAGAGAGAGCGAAAAGGAATGAAAATAAAAAAATAGATGGTAAGAGATAAACAAATATAAAAAAATAAAAGGTAGGAAACAAAGAAAGAACAAATGCACAAAATAAATAAAAGAAACAAAATTAAAGGAAGGAAAAAAAGATAACAGCAGAGAGAGAGAGAGGATGGGAGCGGAAAAAGAAGAGATGGCAGGAATAAAAGAATAGAAGGACTGGTAGAAAAAAAGAAAGCAAATAAATGAAAGAAAGAAACAGGAAAGAAACAAAGAACTAAAGCATAGCATAGTATGAATAACCAAAACAAAGAAAGGTAATGAATGAAAAAAAAAAACAAGGAATGACAGAGAAAGAGGGAGAAAAAGAAGAGACAGAAGGGAAAAAAAGGAATGACAGAAAAAAATAATAGAAGGAAAGAAAAAAAGTGTTGGAATGGCAGAACAAACAGATGAAAGAAAAATAAAAGAAAGAGAAAGAAGGAAAGAAAAAAACTAGAAGTAAGAAAGTAACAAGAAATAGAAGGACTAAGAAGAATTGACAAAGTAAAAGGAATACGGAATAGAAGGAATGACAGAAAAAAAGAAATAAAGAACAAAAAATAGAGCAAAGGGGAATGTAAAATAAAAAGAATAGACAGAAAGAAATAAACATTTATAACAAATAAAAGGAAAGAGAGAGAGAACAAAAGAAAGAATAACCAAAACAAAGAAAGGGAATGATTGAAAGAAAAAAGGAATGACAGAAAAAGAGAGGGAGAAAAAGAGACGGAAGGAAAAAAAAGAAAAGGAATGACAGAAAAGAATAACAGAAGGAAAGAAAATGAAAGTATAGGAATGGCAGAACAAACCGATTAATTAAAAATTTAGAAAGAAAGAGGAAAGACTACTAGAAGGAAAGAAAAGAACTGAATTAAAGTAACAAGAAATAGGACTAATAGAAGAATTGACAAAGTATAAAAGGAATAAGGAATAGAAGAACTAATAGAAATAATAGAAGAATTGACAAAGTATAGAAAGAATAAGGAATAGAAGGACTAATAGAAATAATAGAAGAATTGACAAAGTATAGAAAGAATAAGGAATAGAAGTAAAGATAAGAAATAAAGAACAAAAAAAATAGAAAAGGAATGTAAAATAAAAATAAAAGACGGACAGAAAGAAACATTTATAACAAATAAAAGGAAGGAAAGAAAGAGAACAAAAGCATAAAATGAATGGCAGAAACAAAGAAAGAGAATGAAAGAAACAAAAAATAAAAGGAATGACAGAAAAAGGAAGCAGGAAAGAGAGAGAGAGAAGGAATGGGAGAAAAAAACAATAAGATGAATGAAGGAAAGAATAGAAGGGCGGACAGAAAAAAATGAAAGAAGTGGAATGAAAAAATGAATGAAAGAAAAAGAATGACAGAATGAACAGATAAAATAAAGAAACGAATAGGAAAGAAAAAGACTAGAAGAAAGAATAGAATGACTCTCCCTTAGTCCTGGTTAGGGGGCCGCGGCAGGAGAGCACAGAGCAATAGAATCATTGGAAAGGAACGATCGGAATTCTCACACAACGATCATTTCAGTAATTTGATTTTAGATGTTTGGTTAAACCTGCGTCGGCGGCCTAGGAGGGGAGCGCTAACCCCGCCTCCAGCCATGGCTCCGCCCCCTCAGTCATCCTGCAGGATGCGGATTCCTTCTCTCTCTCTGGAAGCAGATGTCAAATATTGAACCTGATCCGCGACGCAAACAGAGCTCGGCGTTGTGTAAAGCTTGTGTCCCACAATGCACCTGTGCGGGGAGAGCGCTGTTTGGTTTCCCAGTCAATGTTGCTGGAGGCCGACAAACAGCTGCGGGGAGAGCGGCAGGCGCGTGATGTGAGGCCGCTGCTCCCAGGAAAATGCTGATGTGATATAAACAGCGTTCCGGGCAGAAGGAAATGCAGGTGCTGACCCCAGGCTGCGGCCCAGAGAGGGAGCACGGGGCCCCCTGCTGGCTGATCATCGCCCTACAGGGGCCCAGCACAGCCTCATGTATCAGCCTCTACTGCTCTTTATGTCTCTGTTTGTGTCCCCTCTCCTCCTTTTTCTACCTCTGTTTGTGTCCCCTCTCCTCCTTTTTCTGTCTCTGTTTGTGTCCCTCTCCTCCTTTTTCTACCTCTGTTTGTGTCCCCTCTCCTCCTTTTTCTACCTCTGTTTGTGTCCCCTCTCCTCCTTTTTCTGTCTCTGTTTGTGTCCCCTCTCCTCCTTTTTCTACCTCTGTTTGTGTCCCCCTCTCCTCCTTTTTCTACCTCTGTTTGTGTCCCCTCTCCTCCTTTTTCTACCTCTGTTTGTGTCCCCCTCTCCTCCTTTTTCTACCTCTGTTTGTGTCCCCTCTCCTCCTTTTTCTACCTGTCTGTGTCCCCTCTCCTCCTTTTTCTTCCTCTGTTTGTGTCCCCTCTCCTCCTTTTTCTGTCTCTGTCTGTGTCCCTCTCCTGCTCTTTCTGCCTCTGTTTGTGTCCCTCTCCTGCTCTTTCTAGCTCTGTTTGTGTCCCTCTCCTCCTTTTTCTACCTCTGTCTGTGTCCCCCTCTCCTGCTCTTTCTACCTCTGTTTGTGTCCCTCTCCTGCTCTTTCTAGCTCTGTTTGTGTCCCTCTCCTCCTTTTTCTACCTCTGTCTGTGTCCCCCTCTCCTGCTCTTTCTACCTCTGTTTGTGTCCCTCTCCTGCTCTTTCTAGCTCTGTTTGTGTCCCCCTCTCCTCCTTTTTCTTCCTCTGTTTGTGTCCCCTCTCCTCCTTTTTCTGTCTCTGTCTGTGTCCCTCTCCTGCTCTTTCTATACCTGTCTGTGTCCCTCTCCTGCTCTCTCTATCCCTGTCTGTGTCCCCTCTCCTGCTCTCTCTATCCCTGTCTGTGTCCCTCTCCTGCTCTTTCTATACCTGTCTGTGTCCCCTCTCCTGCTCTCTCTATCCCTGTCTGTGTCCCTCTCCTGCTCTTTCTATCCCTGTCTGTGTCCCCTCTCCTGCTCTTTCTATACCTGTCTGTGTCCCTCTCCTGCTCTCTCTATCCCTGTCTGTGTCCCCTCTCCTGCTCTCTCTATCCCTGTCTGTGTCCCTCTCCTGCTCTTTCTATACCTGTCTGTGTCCCTCTCCTGCTCTTTCCATACCTGTCTGTGTCCCTCTCCTGCTCTCTCTATCCCTGTCTGTGTCCCTCTCCTGCTCTCTCTATCCCTGTCTGTGTCCCTCTCCTGCTCTCTCTATCCCTGTCTGTGTCCCTCTCCTGCTCTCTCTATCCCTGTCTATGTCCCCTCTCCTGCTCTCTCTATCCCTGTCTGTGTCCCTCTCCTGCTCTTTCCATACCTGTCTGTGTCCCTCTCCTGCTCTCTCTATCCCTGTCTGTGTCCCTCTCCTGCTCTCTCTATCCCTGTCTATGTCCCCTCTCCTGCTCTCTCTATCCCTGTCTGTGTCCCTCTCCTGCTCTCTCTATCCCTGTCTGTGTCCCTCTCCTGCTCTCTCTATCCCTGTCTATGTCCCCTCTCCTGCTCTCTCTATCCCTGTCTGTGTCCCCTCTCCTGCTCTCTCTATCCCTGTCTGTGTCCCTCTCCTGCTCTCTCTATCCCTGTCTGTGTCCCTCTCCTGCTCTCTCTATCCCTGTCTGTGTCCCTCTCCTGCTCTCTCTATCCCTGTCTGTGTCCCTCTCCTGCTCTCTCTATCCCTGTCTATGTCCCCTCTCCTGCTCTCTCTATCCCTGTCTATGTCCCCTCTCCTGCTCTCTCTATCCCTGTCTGTGTCCCCTCTCCTGCTCTCTCTATCCCTGTCTATGTCCCCTCTCCTGCTCTCTCTATCCCTGTCTGTGTCCCCTCTCCTGCTCTCTCTATCCCTGTCTATGTCCCCTCTCCTGCTCTCTCTATCCCTGTCTGTGTCCCTCTCCTGCTCTCTCTATCCCTGTCTATGTCCCCTCTCCTGCTCTCTCTATCCCTGTCTGTGTCCCCTCTCCTGCTCTCTCTATCCCTGTCTGTGTCCCTCTCCTGCTCTCTCTATCCCTGTCTGTGTCCCTCTCCTGCTCTCTCTATCCCTGTCTGTGTCCCTCTCCTGCTCTCTCTATCCCTGTCTGTGTCCCTCTCCTGCTCTCTCTATCCCTGTCTGTGTCCCTCTCCTGCTCTCTCTATCCCTGTCTATGTCCCCTCTCCTGCTCTCTCTATCCCTGTCTGTGTCCCCTCTCCTGCTCTCTCTATCCCTGTCTGTGTCCCTCTCCTGCTCTCTCTATCCCTGTCTGTGTCCCTCTCCTGCTCTCTCTGTCCCTGTCTGTGTCCCCTCTCCTGCTCTCTCTATCCCTGTCTGTGTACCCCTCTCCTGCTCTCTCTATCCCTGTCTGTGTCCCTCTCCTGCTCTCTCTATCCCTGTCTGTGTCCCCTCTCCTGCTCTCTCTATCCCTGTCTGTGTCCCTCTCCTGCTCTCTCTATCCCTGTCTGTGTCCCTCTCCTGCTCTCTCTATCCCCGTCTGTGTCCCCCTCCTGCTCTTTCTATCCCTGTCTGTGTCCCCTCTCCTGCTCTCTCTATCCCTGTCTGTGTCCCTCTCCTGCTCTCTCTATCCCTGTCTATGTCCCCTCTCCTGCTCTTTCTATACCTGTCTGTGTCCCTCTCCTGCTCTTTCTATACCTGTCTGTGTCCCTCTCCTGCTCTCTCTATCCCTGTCTGTGTCCCTCTCCTGCTCTCTCTACCCCTGTCTGTGTCCCTCTCCTGCTCTCTCTATCCCTGTCTGTGTCCCCTCTCCTGCTCTCTCTATCCCTGTCTGTGTCCCTCTCCTGCTCTCTCTACCCCTGTCTGTGTCCCTCTCCTGCTCTCTCTATCCCTGTCTGTGTCCCCTCTCCTGCTCTCTCTATCCCTGTCTATGTCCCCTCTCCTGCTCTTTCTATACCTGTCTGTGTCCCCTCTCCTGCTCTCTCTATCCCTGTCTGTGTCCCTCTCCTGCTCTCTCTATCCCTGTCTGTGTCCCCTCTCCTGCTCTCTCTATCCCTGTCTGTGTCCCCTCTCCTGCGCTCTCTATCCCTGTCTATGTCCCCTCTCCTGCTCTTTCTATACCTGTCTGTGTCCCTCTCCTGCTCTTTCTACCTCTGTCTGTGTCCCCTCTCCTGCTCTTTCTATACCTGTCTGTGTCCCCTCTCCTGCTCTCTCTATCCCTGTCTGTGTCCCCTCTCCTGCTCTCTCTATCCCTGTCTGTGTGCCCTCTCCTGCTCTCTCTATCCCTGTCTATGTCCCCTCTCCTGCTCTTTCTATACCTGTCTGTGTCCCTCTCCTGCTCTTTCTACCTCTGTCTGTGTCCCCTCTCCTGCTCTTTCTATACCTGTCTGTGTCCCCTCTCCTGCTCTCTCTATCCCTGTCTGTGTCCCCTCTCCTGCTCTCTCTATCCCTGTCTGTGTGCCCTCTCCTGCTCTCTCTATCCCTGTCTGTGTCCCTCTCCTGCTCTCTCTATCCCTGTCTGTGTCCCCTCTCCTGCTCTCTCTATCCCTGTCTGTGTCCCCTCTCCTGCGCTCTCTATCCCTGTCTATGTCCCCTCTCCTGCTCTTTCTATACCTGTCTGTGTCCCTCTCCTGCTCTTTCTACCTCTGTCTGTGTCCCCTCTCCTGCTCTTTCTATACCTGTCTGTGTCCCCTCTCCTGCTCTCTCTATCCCTGTCTGTGTCCCCTCTCCTGCTCTCTCTATCCCTGTCTGTGTGCCCTCTCCTGCTCTCTCTATCCCTGTCTGTGTCCCTCTCCTGCTCTTTCTATACCTGTCTGTGTCCCCTCTCCTGCTCTCTCTATCCCTGTCTGTGTCCCTCTCCTGCTCTTTCTATACCTGTCTGTGTGCCCTCTCCTGCTCTTTCTATACCTGTCTGTGTCCCTCTCCTGCTCTCTCTATCCCTTTCTGTGTCCCCTCTCCTGCTCTCTCTATCCCTGTCTGTGTCCCCTCTCCTGCTCTCTCTATCCCTGTCTGTGTCCCCTCTCCTGCTCTCTCTATCCCTGTCTGTGTCCCCTCTCCTGCTCTCTCTATCCCTGTCTGTGTCCCTCTCCTGCTCTCTCTATCCCTGTCTGTGTCCCTCTCCTGCTCTCTCTATCCCTGTCTGTGTCCCCTCTCCTGCTCTCTCTATCCCTGTCTATGTCCCCTCTCCTGCTCTTTCTATACCTGTCTGTGTCCCTCTCCTGCTCTTTCTATACCTGTCTGTGTCCCCTCTCCTGCTCTCTCTATCCCTGTCTGTGTCCCCCTCTCCTGCTCTTTCTACCTCTGTCTGTGTCCCCTCTCCTGCTCTCTCTATCCCTGTCTGTGTCCCCCTCTCCTGCTCTTTCTACCTCTGTCTGTGTCCCCTCTCCTGCTCTCTCTATCCCTGTCTATGTCCCCTCTCCTGCTCTTTCTATACCTGTCTGTGTCCCTCTCCTGCTCTTTCTATACCTGTCTGTGTCCCCTCTCCTGCTCTCTCTATCCCTGTCTGTGTCCCCCTCTCCTGCTCTTTCTACCTCTGTCTGTGTCCCCTCTCCTGCTCTCTCTATCCCTGTCTGTGTCCCCCTCTCCTGCTCTTTCTACCTCTGTCTGTGTCCCTCTCCTGCTCTTTCTATACCTGTCTGTGTCCCCTCTCCTGCTCTCTCTATCCCTGTCTGTGTCCCTCTCCTGCTCTTTCTATACCTGTCTGTGTCCCTCTCCTGCTCTCTCTATCCCTGTCTGTGTCCCCTCTCTAGGTGTTAGTGTAGCACTGATAGGAAAGCTGTGATGGTTACATAAGACACAGGTCACTGTAGTTTCTATACAGATGATTCTCTATAATAGGAACTGGGGAGTTCCTCCACTGTAATATGACATCACTCTATTAAAGGGGACCTCCAGCTTCACAAGGTAAAAGATGTTACAGGAGGATTCCCATGTCGTCCTTTCTGTTGATCCGTCCTGAATGTTTCAACTAAATTGCCAACAGCCCCCCCCCCAAACAACAACAACAACACTGCCATCTGTTTCATAGGGAGAGCAGTTCCTGTGTGCTGCAGCTGTGTTGATGGTCTCCCGGCATCTAAATGAGTCTTCCGACCCTCCCTCATTGTTTGGAGGCCCTCTAACGCCAGGCCCGGCCTCATCCCACCCTCTCAGGATGATAAAGCGTCTTCTTCTTGGATGCCCCGAGGCTTTCCCGAAGAGTCTATTGTAAACAGCCGCGCTGTAACACTTACTTGTGTACCTGATTATTATCATTCTATGGTGCTGCGCCACAACACCGGCCAATTAAAGTGTCAGCAATACACAATGGGCTTGGCAAGGCTCTCTAAAGAATGATACACTATCAATATAAAGAGTAATAATAAACTATCAATATAGAGAGTAATGATAAACTATCAATATAAAGAGTAATAATAAACTATCAATATAGAGAGTAATGATAAACTATCAATATAAAGAGTAATAATAAACTATCAATATAGAGAGTAATGATAAACTATCAATATAAAGAGTAATAATAAACTATCAATATAGAGAGTAATGATAAACTTTCAATATAAAGATTAACAATACACTATAAATCTAAAGAGTAATGATAAACTATCAATATAAAGAGTAACGATAAACTATCAATATAAAGAGTAATAATAAACTATCAATATAGAGAGTAATAATAAACTATCAATATAGAGAGTAATGATAAACTATCAATATAAAGAGTAATAATAAACTATTAATATAGAGAGTAATAATAAACTATCAATATAAAGATTAACAATACACTATAAATCTAAAGAGTAATGATAAACTATCTATATAAAGAGTAATAATAAACTATTAATATAGAGAGTAATAATAAACTATCAATATAAAGATTAACAATACACTATAAATCTAAAGAGTAATGATGAACTATCAATATAAAGAGTAATAATAAACTATCTATATAAAGAGTAACACTAAATTGTCAATATAAAGAGTAATGATAAACTATCAATATAAGGAGTAACTATAAACTATCAATATAAAGAGTAATGACAAACTATCAATATAAATAGTTCATGGCCCAATAATTCACATACAATCCACTCTGACGCGTTTCGCCTGGTTAGGCTTCCTTAAAGGGAAGCAACAGCAAATGACATTGTTCTTCTCTGTCTGATTTTATTACATGATGGAAACCTGCCATTGTAACAGGTGACGCAGCATTTTCATGTCCACTGTAACACTTGGGGTGTATAAAACATAGAACCCCTGATTGGCTAGTTGAGCCCCTGCCCGTGGTGCACACATTGCCTGGGCCCGAGAGGTACTTCTCATCTGGCTTTTACAAGGGGGGCTCCAGGCCTAGAGGGAGCCTGCTCAGAAAGTCAAACACTTGGTGATGGATTCTCTGGTATATATGTATATTGTTTCATTATTTATTAATGAATGTCGTGCTTTTGCAATTGTCACCAATGCACAGCAGATGCACGCCGGACCACTGAGCCCAGGGAAGGGAATGTTTAGGCCCAGGAACACAAAGGTAAGTATTAACTCTCAATTTTAGGCTTCTTATGGATTGTTAAACCAGAACAACTCCCATTTTCACAAAACAGCCCAGCCCACAGGGGCATCCCAGTTGCCTGTACCCCCCCTGCGTATTAACCCCCCCCTGCGTATTAACCCCCCCCCCCGCGTATTAACCCCATTAACCCTGAGAGATCTGACCTTTCTTATGGACCCCTGGTGAAAACAAGTGCTGCGATTGACTGGCAGCCGGATACCAGGAGGAAGCCTGCGGACCACATGACTACAGCGGCCAATCACAGACACCTGTCTGATTATCAGCTAAGCCTGAACAAGAGAGTATTTGCTGCAGAATAGGATGACACGAGTTTCTTTTACTTCCTCTACAAAACAATTGTAAAATGTTGGATATTACCAAAACTGGCCACTAGATGGCACCTGAGAAACCTCCATTTTTTTACTTTAAAGTGGCTCAATCGGCCTGGAAATCTATAAGAATCCTGTGCCAATTGTTTCCCTCCCCCCGGGGCATCCAAAATCAGGATGCCCCGCTGTATGAAGCACCCAGGTCACCCTGTTTACTCACCTTTGTTCCTGCTCCAATGGCGCATGTGCAGCCCCGCTATACCTCTAGCAGGGCGCATGCCTGTGCCAGCCTTTTGTGATTGGCTGGCGCGGGTACACTCCCTGTCTGCCAGTGCGCTCGGAGCCGCTGGACTTAGACGCCGTCTTAGATGCCGTGATGTCAGCAGCCCCCGAACGCGCTGATTGGATGAGCGGCCATGCATGCGCCATAGGATCGGGAAGAGGCGAGTTTCTTTGGGCGATCTGGGAGGTTTCACACCCCCGAACGTGGGGCCTCGGGGCAAGAACCAAAACCCATGATAGTCAAAATCCTGGGTTTTGGTCCACTTTAAACCAACACTGAAAGGTGTGGTACAGTGGGAGGCGATCTGTGAGCCGCCATTGCTGGAGGTCGCTGCTCTGTGCATTCTCTATGGCGATGGCTGGGAATCTGGAGGCGAGAGGAGATTATTATATATTGGACTTGATTCAATAAAGGTAGAAAAAAATTTTCATGGTAGTAAAAAATTCAATTCATGAGAAAAAAGCCTGAGAATGTCACTGTTACTGAATCACCAGATAAGAAATCAATGAAAGTCAATGGAACTTTTTTACTACTAAGAAAAGTAGAGAAGTGTTTCCTCCTTTCTACACTGTAGTAAAAGCTGCCATTGACTTTCATTGTCTTTTTATCTAGTGATTCAGTAACAGTGACTTCTCAGGCTTTTTTCTCATGAATTTAAAGTGGACCAACACCTAGGGGGGATCTATAAGATTGTATGAAGATTCCCGGGCCGATCAGATCCCTCCCCGCGGTGCATCCGAAATCTGGATTCCCGCAGGGTGAAACCCCCCAGGAAACCCCCCCGTTCCAACAGCACATGCGCAGGCCGCGGCCGCGTCTCGCGCTTCCCTCTAGCAGGGCGCGCACCCGCGCCGGCCGTTTGTGAATGGCCGGCGCGGGCACGTTCCCTGTTAGAAGGAAGCGCGAGACGCGGCCTCCAGCGCTCAGAGCCGCTGTGGTTGGACGCCGCTTGTACGTGCATACCACAGCGGCTCTGAGCTCTCTGATTGGACGAGCGCCCGCGTAGGAGCGTGGGGAGGTGAGAATTTACGGGCGTTCTGGGGGGTTTCACACAGCGGGCCACCCCCAATCGGGGTGCCCCACCGAAGTGGACCAAAACCCAGGATAGTCAAAATCCTGGGTGTTGGTCCACTTTCAATTTTTTACTACCATGAGAGTTTTTTTTCTACCTTTATTGAATCAAGGTCACTGTCTTTGTTCAGCTGAGCGCTATATGGAAATCCCGCTTGTTGATATTATTCTGTTATAATATTATTATTGTTTTGTGTAAACACACCAATCACAGCCAATCAGAGCCAGGACTCCTGTGTGTTAATCACTTGCCTCTGACAGGTGTGTTGTGTGGTTTTGGAGTCGGTTGGATTTGTCCTTTTAAGGAATCAAGGTCTGATGACATCACAAACGCCGCGACACGCACAGCCTCTCTAAGCTGTAACCCTCTCACCGCTTGACTAACAGTCATGTTACCAAAACCTTGGATTTTCTTTATCCCAGATTTATGTCCTCAGGGCATCCTGATTTGAGAAACACCCCCAATCGCCCCTAAAACTTACCTCACCCATGTTCCCATGGCGCATTTGCAGTCTCTGGCCAATCAGCTCTACCTGAATGGCTGGGCGCGGGAGTGCACGTCATCCAGCCGGGGGTGCGGCCTCGGCCTGCGAACCCGGGTGTGGGAACGATGGAAAGGTAAGTGCATTCTAAGGGCATTGCGAGGGTTCACAAATTAGTCTACCCCAGGAGGACTTAAACAGCTGTCTCTGGAGCATTTTTGACTCCAGGGCCGGTAAACAAGAACGTTGGTCCTCTTTAATTTGAACAGCCTACTGTAACCCTCTTACTGCTTAAAGTGGACAAAAACCTGATTTTGATTTTGACTATCCCGAGTTTTGATCCTTGTCCCCCAGGAAACCCCGATTTGGGATGCCCCGCTTTGTGATACCCCCAAGTTGCCCAGTAAATTCACCCTTCCCCAGTCCTACGAGGCATCTCGTCCAATCAGCACGCTCGGCTGCGCTCGGCAATGTCGGCTAGGAATTGGCTAAGGGCCGCATCCCCACTACTGTCTGCGGCAGCCAATCACAAATGCCTGGCACAGGCACGCACCCGGCTAGAGGTATAGCACTATACGGTGGTCTCAGCTCGCGCATGCGCCTTTGGATTGGGGAGAGGGTAGGTTTTTCTAGGAGGAGGGGTTCACACCGCAATTTGGGATGCCCCAGGGAGAGGGAATCGGACAGCCCTGGAATCTTATAGATTTCAGGGCTGCCAACCATGGGTTTTGGTCTACTTTAATAGTCATGTTACTCCCGCTTTTAATTGCAAAGTATGCTGCTACCCTCTCAACATTTCACTTATGGTCACTTCACACCCGCTTTAACTGGAATGGAACACTGTAACCCTCTTGTCGCTTCATCAGTGATCACTTTACTCCTGCTTTAGAGGGGAACTTCAGCCTTATTGGTCAGCTGATGTTCCGTACTAAAGACGTCATGGCTGGCTGATTCCCTCACCCTGATGTTGTGTGAAACCCCCGAGTAAAACTTACCTGCTCCCTGATCCAATGGCACATGTGCGAGCCGCAGTGTCTGCCTCTAGCTATACCTTTAGCCAGGTGTGCGCCAGGCCTCTGTGATTGGCCAGCACAGACACGCACCCTGTTAGACGGTAGCGGGGATGTGGACACCGATGGCCTTGGGCTCCTTTCCCCTAGAATCATCCCTTAGCCATGACGTGTGCAGCCAAGCGTGCTGATTGGATGAGAGCCTGTACCTGTCTCATAGGCCAAACTGACTCCCATAGCCATTCATGCAGAACAGATATGCACAGCAAGCTGCTCAGATTGGAGGAGAGCCCCCCGTATATCCCGGAGGAGCAATGTGAGATTTGCGTATACCCAGCAGCAACCTCAATTGGGATGCCCCTGTAAACAGACCAAATCCCAGAAGGGTAAAAACCCTGGACTTTGGTCCGCTTTAAATAGAAACTGGTCTGTAAAAGGGAACGAGTTACTGAATAACCAGCAGAGCCGTAGGCCAGACTTTCATAGCGTTGCCAATAATATTTACATCTCATCTACTGGGACTAGGATTGCCACCTTTCACAACAAAAAATAGCACCCTTTTCATGGGACATGGGCGTGGTCTTGTAGGGGGTCTGGCCTTGTAGTGGCGTGGTCTTGTAGCGAGGTCTGGCCTTGTAGTGGCGTGGTCTTGTAGGGGGTCTGGTCTTGTAGGGGCGGGGTCTTGTAGGGGGTCTGGCCTTGTAGTGGCGTGGCCTTGTAGGGGGTCTGGCCTTGTAGTGGCGTGGCCTTGTAGGGGGTCTGGCCTTGTAGTGGCGTGGCCTTGTAGGGGGTCTGGCCTTGTAGTGGCGGGGTCTTGTAGGGGGTCTGGCCTTGTAGTGGCGTGGTCTTGTAGGGGGTCTGGCCTTGTAGTGGCGTGGTCTTGTAGGGAGGTCTGGCCTTGTAGTGGCGTGGCCTTGTAGTGGCGTGGCCTTGTAGGGGGTCTGGCCTTGTAGTGGCGTGGCCTTGTAGGGGGTCTGGCCTTGTAGTGGCGTGGCCTTGTAGGGAGGTCTGGCCTTGTAGTGGCGTGGTCTTGTAGGGGGTCTAGCCTTGTAGTGGCGTGGTCTTGTAGTGGCGTGGTCTTGTAGGGAGGTCTGGCCTTGTAGTGGCGTGGCCTTGTAGGGGGTCTGGCCTTGTAGTGGCGTGGTCTTGTAGGGAGGTCTGGCCTTGTAGTGGCGTGGCCTTGTAGTGGCGTGGCCTTGTAGGGGGTCTGGCCTTGTAGTGGCGTGGCCTTGTAGGGGGTCTGGCCTTGTAGTGGCGTGGCCTTGTAGGGAGGTCTGGCCTTGTAGTGGCGTGGTCTTGTAGGGGGTCTAGCCTTGTAGTGGCGTGGTCTTGTAGTGGCGTGGTCTTGTAGGGAGGTCTGGCCTTGTAGTGGCGTGGCCTTGTAGGGGGTCTGGCCTTGTAGTGGCGTGGCCTTGTAGGGGGTCTGGCCTTGTAGTGGCATGGCCTTGTAGTGGCGTGGTCTTGTAGGGGGTCTGGCCTTGTAGTGGCGTGGCCTTGTAGGGGGTCTGGCCTTGTAGTGGCGTGGCCTTGTAGGGGCGGGTTCTTGTAGTGGCGGGGCCTTGTAGGGGCGGGGTCTTGTAAAATGTAAGTTTAACCATACTTCTTCACTTTACCTTTTGTTTCACTTTCTAAAGTGTAACAGCCAACAAGCACACACACGGACACGCACGCCGTGCTTCCCCAGAGTGCTCTAAAGTAACAGACCGTCTGGGATTCGACCCCCGGCCCTGTTGCTTAAAATGGACCAAATTCCACGGCGATCGGCTGTGGAATCTATAAAGGAATCTATATTCCCTCCCGCCAGGGGCATCCAAAATCGGGATTCCCCACTGTGTGAAACCCCCCAAGTTGCCCATACTTTTACCTTCTTTCCTGGTCCAACAGAGCATACGCAAGTCATGGCCGCATCCTCACTATCCCTCTAGCAGAGCGCATGCCAGCACCAGGCATTTGTTAATGGCCGGCACGGGCACGCTCCCTGTTAGAGGGTAGCAGGGAATGCAGCCATCATTGCGTCTGGAGCTGCTGGCCTTAGACGAAGGCCTAGACAATGTGACGTCAGCGGATCAAAGCACGCTGATTGGACCAGAGGCCGCACATGCACCGTAGGACTGTAAAGAGGTGAGTTGGGGGGGTATCACACAGCGGATCATCCCCGATCGGGGAGCAAGGACCAAAACCCAGGATAGTCAAAATCCTGGGTTTTGGTCCAATTTAATGGTAACAGAAATACCGGCAATTACCAAAAAGGTTACCATAAATATGGGCTGTGCCAGTAAGATCCTGGCTAGGTGGCAACCTTAACCCAGAAGAACCCTCACCGGGCTTCAGCCTGACCGCTCTTTGATTTATCATGACATATTCTGTTTATCGCAGTTTCAAGAAAATTAATTATAACAAGGAAAAAAAGAGCGAAAAAATTTCGAGTATTTTTTAATCAGTTTTTTTTTAAAAAGCTAGTGAAAGTGATTGCCGCACCCGCGATGTGTGACACATTGTGACAGGTATAGCGCTCACATGCCAGAACGTATGATGCTGATGGATGGTGGACGGATGATGGGCAGATATAATGCAGGAATGTAGCCCGTCCTGCAGGCCGCCTTTCAACCTCTCCTGAGCTTTGCTTCATGTTCTCGCTCAGTTACTCGGAAACATAACAAAAAGCAAATCATTAGCGGTCTGTCTATACTGGATATTGTTTAAAGTGGACCAACACCCAGGATTTTGACTATCCTGGGTGTTGGTCCACTTAGGTGGGGCACCCCGATCGGGGGTGCCCCGCTGTCTGAAACCCCCCCGATCGCCGCAAAAACTCACCTCTCCCCGCTCCCACGTGACCTCGTCCGGCCAATGACAGCGCTCAGAGCAGCTCTGGTATGCGCGTCCAAAGCTGCTTGGACGCGCATACCAGAGCGCTGTCATTGGCCGCGTCTCTCGCTTCCCTCTAACAGGGAGCGCTCCTGCGCCGGCCATTCACAAAACGGCCGGCGCGGGAGCGCGCCCTGCTAGAGGGAAGCGAGAGACGCGGCCGCGTCTCGCGCATGCGCCGTTGGATCGCCGGTAAGGTGAGGATTGTGGGCCTCCTGGGGGGTTCCTCCCCGCGGGACATCCCGATTTCGGATGCCCCGCGGGGAGGGATCTGATCGGTCCGGGAATCTTATAGATTTCCGGGCCGATCCCCCCTGGGTGTTGGTCCACTTTAAGGTGCACATAAAAAAACATTAAAGCTGAATTACAGACAAATGTTCGGTCTGCAATGAACAGAAATTATTTGACGATAAATTCACCGACATGATGTACACATAATAAATAGCAGTGGTACCTGTATCATTGGTGGTGAACAAGCAGTGGCGTAAAATGTGTTGGGGCCCTGGTGCAAACATTAAATGAGGCCCTTTTAAGGCTTACAAGTAAACTTTTTTCTGTCTTTTTAACTCAGTTGGATGCAGTTAGACAAATAAAGATTGAAAGAGCTAATGTTACTTTTATTTGAACTGGACCAACACAAGTTTTTCTCTTTAATGGGCGTTGGTCCCGCTGTCTGTTCATCACAACTAGCTCGGGGGGGCATTCAAAATGCTGGAGCCCCCCCCCCCCCCCACATTACGAGCCAGCGCCCAGAAAGGAGTCCCGCGTTTGGCCACCGGGCTGTCACTTGGGCAGGCTGTGGTCGAGGACGCGATTATGGCCCACGTGACTGCTCGGCAGCCAATCGCGGGACTCCTTTCCCAGCACTGGCTCATAATGAAGGTGAGCATTAGGGGAGAAAAAGCTCAGGGTTTCCCAAGCAGTGGTATTAGCAGGGATGTAGCTAGGGGGGAGCAGATCAGGGGGCACCAAAGGGGTGCCTGAGCACAGCTGGGGGCGCCATTTCGAATCTTTGCCCCGGGTGGCAGAAAGTCTAGCTACTCTGGACACTAGTATCACTGGTGGTACACAAGCTCTACTCGACGGTACTTGAGTTGGGGAGTGCTTCAAGCAAAATACTGCTCCAATAGAATGTCAACAAGCTGCAGTTGTAGAGCATCATGGGATAATGGCACTACTGGCAAAAGAGCTTGTGCTGTTGGGCCATTTGAATAGATACAGCCGGAATTTATTTTTAAAGTGGACCTCCACCCTTCCTCTTATGAGGGGCGCATTAACAAAAGATTGGGAGTGTATAGATACAGCACAAAAAGGATGGGCTGTGTACAACGCCACAGAAAAGGATGGAGCTTTATAAATAATATACAGAGGTCTAGCTCTCCTCTTGTGATACTCGAGGATGGCATTAGCAAAAGTGGTCTGGGAATCACAAAACGCGCAGGGTTTCTACACCCCACCATGCATTTTTTATCATTGAGGTTGGTGCCTGCTTATGTGTAACAGGTTATATGGAATGATTATTAGGTTTAATTAGGTAGGATGCATTACTTATTTCACCCACGTATTTATTTGTGTTTGCACATTATTGTTACATTATATAGTGTTGTACATTATTGGTATAGTGTATTGATATCTGTAAAATATATAGAATGGATCTTCAAGTGGTCTCACACGCATTTTCTACAATGGCTGTAGGCCTGTATTGTGACAGGCTCGGGAGAGCTTCCCCCCGTGCAATTAGAGGATCCTTTGGTGGGTCCCAGGCACTGGTTCTGGGCAACTGTTAGGGCAGTACAGGAAATCCAAAACTACCACTATGTTTCTAGCTTACCAAGGTTGCTCTTGGGGTTTGGTGTCATTTGTTATTTCAAGAACATCAGATTTTTTTATTACAATCTGTGTGTAAGCCCCAAGGATAATTACATCTGGTGGGCCCTAGGTGCTCCAGTCCATCCCTGGCAGCAGTCCTTACCTGAACCTCAATCAGCTGGTGAGATGTGGCCCCCACAATGGCCACATGGTCCAGGTCGCTTTCTTTTTCCCGGACCATTGTGACCACAGGTGGCCAATTGTGGGACCGCATTTTGCCAGCTGATCAGTGAGAATTGGGTTAAAGTGAGGTATAGATCAAGAACTTGGAGTAAGGCATGGAGCAGGAACCAGAACTTTCAGTGAGGCTTGGAATAGGAACCTGAAGTTAGGCCTGGACCAAGAACTTGGAGTGAGGCATGGAGCAAGAACTTGGAGTGAGGCATGGACCAAGAACTTGGAGTAAGGCATGGACCAGAAACATGGAGTAAGGCATGGACCAAGAACTTGGAGGGAGGCATGGACCAAGAACTTGGAGGGAGGCATGGACCAAGAACTTGGAGGGAGGCATGGACCAAGAACTTGGAGGGAGGCATGGACCAAGAACTTGGAGGGAGGCATGGACCAAGAACTTGGAGGGAGGCATAGACCAAGAACTTGGAGGGAGGCATGGACCAAGAACTTGGAGGGTGGTATGGACCAAGAACTTGGAGGAAGGTATGGACAAAGAACGTTAAGTAAGGCATGGACCAAGAACATGGAGTGAGGCATGAACCAAGAACATGGAGTGAGGCATGGACCAAGAACATGGAGTGAGGCATGGACCAAGAACATGGAGTGAGGCATGGACCAAGAACATGGAGCGAGGCATGGACCAAGAACATGGAGTGAGGCATGGACCAAGAACATGGAGTGAGGCATGGACCAAGAACCAGAGCAGGAACAATTGCTGGGATGACACACGCAGAAGGTCGCAGTGTTAAGGCACTATTAGTTGTACCAAGTCAAGCTTTTAAAGGTCTGACATTGACAGGAACAATACAAAAGTTGGCTGGGTGGGGGGACATTGAAATGAGGGAACTGTCATCTACTAGTAGGTAACCAAATAAGGCCTTAAAACGCTCGTCCAACCAAGAAAACCCTGGGGCAGCCTCATTGTCTATACAAATAATGTAAAAATATTTATACAGGTATAAACAGTGCACTAGTACATAGCACCGCGCTAAAAAAAAATTGTCATTAGTAAGTCCAAAAATAAAGATTGCTCAACGTGAAAAGTCCTTGTCCCAGGAAGAACACAATATATGTAGATGAAAATAAACACAGAGCGATATATAAAGGCTGGCTAAGCGGTGCAATTGATGGTATCCCACGGTGCATACATAGTGCATACATAGTGGGCGGGTCGATGTTCTCCCACCTCCCGATAGGCGGTGAAGAGGCATCTGTGCACCACGGAAGATCACTGCACTCTATAAACAGACAATAATAATCCGCTTTATTGATGAGAAGCTGGTAAGAGTCTGTATTGTCGGTGGAGGATTTCTCTTTCTCACCCTGCTGTGTGAAGTGTATGCACCGTGGGATACCGTCAATTTCACCGCTTAGCCAGCCTTTATATATTGCTCTGTGTTTATTTTCATCAATATGTGTTGTCTGCCTGAAAATAGAAAATAGTGAGTATTGGAAGGCGGGTGTGCTGCATGTGAAAATAGGTCAGATTCTCAGAAACCAACTTTCCCCCACCAGCGGCGTGCAATTCGAGTTCTCCGCTCCAGTGAGTACATGGCCACGTTCTGTGTCATACACGTCACCACCCAATCCTAAGCTGACCTACAGTTTAGCTTGTGCCTCCTTTCCTCACTAGCAGGTGGCACCAGCTCTATCAGACCTCCTTTGCAGCTTGAACCATTAACAATAGCTTGAGGTCTGCTTAGCAGCCCATCCCTGGGTGATGCCAATTTGGGAAGCCCAAAATTGGGGAAAATGTTCACATTTACGCAGTCCATCTGTGTGACTGCTCCTTTTGTGCTGCCCACTCTCCCAACGACCACAGGGTTGACGTTCCTGTCTTGTCTATAGCAACACACGCCTAGCACTGTGGCCACCCGTCTTAGGAACCCGAACACTGTTGGTCACAATGGACGCACAAGCAACATTGGAGCATAGACCCAGTACATTATTTTGCCTAATTTCTATTTTCTGGCAAGGTATCCCAAATCAGGATTCCCTAGGGGATGGGTTATTGAGTAGACCTACAGCCATTTTTGATGATGATCCAGCAAGGAGTCTGAGGAGCTTCGCACAGGTCACAGCTTATCAGCCACCCTTGCATCTTATTGGAGGAGCACCATGGACACTGTGCATGTGCCTTGGGGACTGTCCTCTCTTCACCCACTCACCGGACTTATCAAGCTGTCATTGTCAAAGAGGAGGGCGCTTGGCAGGAGGTTATTTGAAACTTAGCCAGCCAATCAGAAAGGCCTGATGTGGATATGTTGGTAATGCAGCAGCAGCGCCGAGAAATAGGTAAGTAATTTGACAATCTGGGGGGGTTTCACACAGTGGGGAATCCCAATTCAGGATGCCCCATAAAGAGGTAGACCACTGTCCCAAGAGGGGGTTATTGTTT